>PVJN01030347.1:0-25604 GCA_004026805.1 Lasiurus borealis | reverse complement strand
GGAGGAGAAGCACCTGCCATGGAGAGAAGCACCTGCCATGGAAGAGTTGAGTGGTTACCACAGAGCCCGACTGGCCCTTGCAGAAAAGTGTGCTGTCCCTCGGTCTGAGCAAAGGAACATGAAGGCTGTGACAGGAGCCTAGAGAGGTCACAGACCAAACCACAAACGGCCTTCAGCACCAAACCAGGAGCCGCAGCTCTCTCCCCACGAATAAAGGGAACGAGAGACGGATTTTTCAGCTCCGGGCTTGTGCTGTAAGACCTAGAGTCCTTGCTGGAAACACAACAGAAAACAAACTAGCGAGGAGCAGACAGGAAGCAGGGAACACCCCGGTAATAAATTGGGGAAGAAGTAATGAGTTCCTGAACCGTAGGACGGTAGCAGAAGTGGAGGAGATAAATCTGAGATACACGAGAGAAGAATAACCAACGAGTCTTAGAAATTCATAAAAATGAGCTAAGACAGTGATCAAAAGTGAATCTCAGGTTGGGGCCTGGTGACATGCTATATATCAAGATTTGGGAATACAGAGCAAATGTGGGATTGGAGGGGAAATACAACCAACTCAGCTGGAATGTAATCAGGACGAGATACAGTGGTACCTCGAGATACAAGTTTAATTCATTCCATAACCTTGAGGCGTGGGAAACTATGAGACGCTCAAGTCGCGGTGAACTGGTGGGTCGTGTGCAGCCGGCCGATCCACGCAATTACTCGTATCTCAACTGTTGCTCGTATTTCAAAGCAAAAATCGCTCGCTTGACGGCTTGTATCTCAAAAATCTCGTATGTTAGGGCACTCGTATCTCGAGGTACCACTGTACTTGTGAGCCGGCTGTCCAAGACACAGTCTGTGGGCCCGGGCCAATCGCTCTGTGGCCCAGGGGTGACTTATGGGGCACAGATTTGGGAGTTATCACATATGCGCTGGAGCGGTTAAATGTTTGGTTAAAGCTGCCTATAAAGCATTCATAGAGCAGGTAAGAAAGAAATGAGGCCCGAGGATTCCACTAATTATCCAGTAGAATTAATAATCAGGATCAGCGAGGTTGCAGGATGCAAGATCAATGTTCATAAATCACTTGTATTCCTATATACCAGCAATACACACTCGGGGGGTGGGGGGGAGCGTAAGCGTACACACACACACACACACACACCTCACGAGCTAGGGAAGAGGAAACATCTAGCCCACCTGCACACCTGTGTCACACACCGGCAGCTCCTGATGGTCTAAACCAGCAGTTCTCAACCTGTGGGTCGCAACCCCTTTGGGGGTTGAATGACCCTTTCACAGGGGTTGCCTAAAACCAGCGGAAAATGCAGATATTTTCATGGTTGTGGGTCACCACCCCATGAGGAACTGTATGCCACGGTCGCAGCCTTAGGAAGGTTGAGAACCACTGGTCTGGACGCACTCCACGGCACCTCTCAATCCAGCGCTCTAGGCAGCCATAACCAACGGAAGGCAGGCGACACCTACAGTAGAATGTACCCCTATTCCTCGCTAGGGCAGCCTCAAAGGCAAAGCTATCTCCTATTCATGTTCTTTAATCTCCCAGAGCCTTAGCCAGGATTCTCAAGTGGGGAGTACAGAGGATCGAATGCCCTCCAGAGGCTTTTATCAAATCAGATGCTGGGATCCCATCTCACAGCAATCTGACCAATCAAGCCGTGGAGAATGGAGCCTAGGTACACAGCATTCCTCTTTCCTATAAAACAGACTCAACACCTTCTTTCCACTCTCTTCTCCCAAGAGGGACCACCCAACTAGCATCACTCCGACGGTAAGAGGAAAGTCAATCTGGCCCGAGTCATTTCAAGTTAAACTACCACCAAAACAGAGGGAGTAGAGGGAATGGTTGATTGACTGATTGAGTGATTGACCAACTGAAGTGGTTCAAAAATTTATAAAGATCTTACAAGGCCCACTTAATTGCAATGGTAACATAATGAGAAATTAGCCCATCCTGTCTGAATGTTGAAGCGATGGATGGGTGAAAGCTGATTTCCAAAAAAAAATGTAGTGTTTTTCAATACTAAGCCAATAAAGTTCAAATTAATAAGGCGTTGCCTTCTACCTACTTTAACAGCCTCCAGCTGCCTGTTTTAAGAACCAAGATACATGGAGTCACACATGTCTACCCAACCCTAATATTCTGTTTTGGACCAAGGCTCACTTCCCTGCCTCCCCAAAAACAAATGCCTATAAAGCACCTCGCACCCCGCACCACCACCACCAAAAAATTAGTCTGTGAAACTCAGAAGCTTATCAATTCACATCTAAGGGCTTACACCTCTCCCAAGACAATGTAGCTTTCTCTGTATACAGACATCAGCTTCACTTTTCTTCAAAAAAACCAACCTGAACCAGGAAAAGAATTTTCTCATGCTGGAGGGATGAGAAATTGAGAGGCAAAATGAAAAACTCCTTAATATAAGGTCAACGGGATTACTGACATTCACACTTCTCAAGCACCAGGCTGCACATTAATCTCCCAAATGCCAATGGACCCTGCATTCCTGAAGGCCAAGTGCACTCTCTCCCTGCAGAGGGAGGTCATCACAATGACCCTGACCACAGTGCTCACTCGCCGGCAACCCTTCATAAAATCATTAATCTTATCTAGTTAGGGCTTATGAAAAGTTTAGTGTGCGTTTTACACCTATCTTCTCCCCCAGCTGTCAATTGAGTGTATCTTTCCACAGATCAGTGCCTTGATCCTCCCAGAAGACATACGGGAACCAGAGAGAAAGGTCGCTTTATGGCGATGTAATGGCGGTGAAAGTCCACTGACGACCTTGTAAAAATACATCCTAGGTCTAGATGGAAGGTCCACCCCCCGGGGCAGCAAAATTTGCCCTTGCCCTTGGGTGAACCTTTCAAGTAGGGGACTCAACGCTATCTTGGCCACAAGGTCCAATTTAAACATTTGTGGAAGGACCCTAGGTAAGAGTGCGGTGGCCCCTCTGTGTGCTCTACGGCACCCCTTCCCATTCTACATGAAGTCTGTTTTCCTGGCATTTAGGGCCAGTGACATTAGCATGTCACCCGAGAGCTCACTCACACCATAAACACTTCTGATCTCCTAAGTACTCACTCTCTATTTGGAATACTCCCTTTGTCCCATGAGTGTAAGAGACTCCTGATTTAAACTGCTTACCATTTTGTTTAGGGGAAATCGGAAAGCCAGGTAAGATGAATAAATCAGTATACCAGAGCACAGCCCTTCAACCCTTGGGCATGCCCTCACTTACAGGTCTCTCTCAGTCTGCCCTGAAGGACTGCTTTCTATAGACGATGCCCTGTTCCACCTTCTGAGCATGCCCAGGACAGCAAGCTGTCCCTCTGCATTCTGGGAGAATGCCATTACCAACTCCTCTCGGCCAGCGAAGCTTGTCAGCTGATTGCAATCTACTTTGCGGCAATCTGAGACCATCGCTTCTTATTCCCTGTCAGTATCGTCTCAAGTTCTTTCTGAAGAAGCTGAGTTTGGCCTAAAACATTGTTGACTGAGAGAGAGAAAACTTAAATCATCCAAGTACCGGATGCCCCTTTGCACACCCATGACATGCATCACTCGATGAGGGCTCCTCCCACTGGCGGCAGGAAAAGTGAGTGCGTCTCTTACCACACCCCGAACATCTTTCTTCACAAAGATAAAAGTGTTCAAATGAAAGCTGTTTAAAGGGTCTTCCCCCACCCCCTTATTCATTCCTTTATTTATTACAGTTTTCCTGAGGTGCGATTTGAATTCCATAAAACTCAAAGGCGGGAGATCTCTCGAGGGGCAATGAAATATTCCGAACCTGACTGTGGTAGCAGTTGCACAGATCTGCACATTTGCTGAAAAGCACTGAGTGGCACACTTAAAATCAATTATGTGAGTCACCAAGGATTCCGAGCTTGGATGGCTTCCCAAAGGGGCCCGAGAGAGGAGATGCGTTTTCTGTATTTGCTCTGCGCTGTGATGTAAATGAGGGTCGAGATGTTACCTTCAAACACGGATTATCTCCGTGTAGCTCCCACAGAACTGCTGAGATTCTAAACTGAGTAAGTCAGCGTCTGCTTGTAGAAATGTGCAATGACATTAGAAACACAACCGTTTGAAAAGCGGGAGACTGTTGAGAGCAATGTCGTTTAAAAACACAGACACAGATAAAGCTTGTGTTTGAATGAACTCACGTCCAGAGCGTGCCCTCTTCCGAGACTACATGGCTCTTCCGCAGTGCTGTCCGCTCAGAGAGCAGGCATTGCGTCTGGACCGCCCGCTCCACGCCCTGCGCCCACCTATCGTGCAAGTTCAAAGCTGCCTCTCTGAGGAGGGTCCAGGGCACCAGGCAACAGAACAAAGAGGACAATGAGCCCCAAAAGAAAAGAAGGAAAGAGTTGGGGTGCTTGGAGGAGGGGTACAGGACTGGAACGGAAGAGTCTGGAGAGGATGAAATAAGGTCATCAGGCGGTGAGTTAGGAAACGTAAAAAAAAGAAGAGTCAAAAACAACAAATCTGCCAAAACCGGTGTGGCTCAGTGGATAGAGCGTCGGCCTGTGGATTCCGATCAAGGGCATGTATCCTGGTTGCGGGCACATCCCCAGTATGTGCAGGAGGCGGCTGATTGATGTCTCTCATTGATGTTTCTAACTATCCCTCTCTCCTTCCTCTCTGTAAAAAATCAATAAAACATATTTTTTAAAAATTAAAAAAAAAAAAAATCCACAGAGCTGATCCCCAAGCCTCTATTATTAATCTCTGTGTTATATCTCCCATCACCACCTTGATTTCTCTTCTGCAACAGGGCTCGCTGCATCAGGCAAAACAATGCATTTCATAAAACCTGGAGTCTGTTCATCACCCACTTATTCCACCTCCACTCGGGCTGATTTATTTCACGTTTACCAGATCCTTCCTTGTGCGTGATAAATATCACAGGCTCATATTGCTGGAGCAACCAGAAATAAACATGTGAGGGACATTGCGGCTGCTCTCGTTTAAAAAGCACGCCTAATGGAAACCATGAACAGCCCAGCAAGAGTTCTGTCATCACAACAGGGCATTTCCACAGACTCCTCGCTTTGGAACAATTTCCATCCCGAAACCGTAATGCGGTCATCCATCCCACGCTGAGTGCTAGCAAGAACTGTACTGTGTGTGATTGCAGAGGCAAGAAGAGAGACTTCTCTGTCGTTTGATAAAATATTTAAGTGTCCAAACTTTTTATGTAAAGACCAATCTCCTCCTAGAAAATATACCTACCATTTGTTTAGATCCTGGGCCAAAAGGTGGAAGCGTTCAGAATGATGAACGTAACCTGACTTACAACAAACTGGTATCATGTAACAACTATCGTCTGATCATTTCAAACCTAGGGTCCCCCTGACATACTTCTAGGAAAAAAATAAAATAAAAAAGACTGACCTTTGTAAAATACCCCAACAATGTAGTCAGTGTGACATAAACAAGAAAAAACAGCAAAGGATTAAGACACAAAATATACTTCTTGGAAAAGGGACAAGAAAAATAAGAGAGAGAAAAGCAGGGGATGGGCCAGAATATCGAATAGAAAAAAGAGGGAAGAAAAAAATCAAAACAGAGAAACCGCTTTCTTCTGCGCTCGGGAAAGGAGTTACTGGTCCAGGGAGCCGGAGAGGGAGAGGTGTTAATGAACAGAGCTAACACTAGATCTGTGACTGACAAAGACGTACGTGACGCATCCTTTGCTTTCCAGTACCTGGCGTTCAATGAGAGATACAGGATCTACTCTTCAGAATAAAAATGACATAAAATGTGATGTCACAGGAATCACAAACAGTGCCCAAATGTGGCAAAGCACAGAGAGCAACTCCGTGTCAGAAAAGGAAGAGGCCCTGCTGCCTGTAGCCTGACCTGGTCCATTAGCACCCGCGTCACCAGGCTCCAGTGTCCCCCGACTGCATCCACCCCCCTGAAAACACGCCTGATCACACGTCCTCGTCACAAGCACATACCTCCCCCGGAGAGCAGGAAACCCCGTCATGCTTCCAATCACCTGACACAAACACCAAATCTCCTGCACGGCCACCCCGGCCTCCCCTCCCGCACTGAGTGCCAGCCACGCTACAGCTCCTGCGGCTTCACAAAACGTGCCATAGCTGCCTTCCTCTTGTCACTGTCACTTTGTCCGGGATGCCCACCATGCCCATTCCGTACCCCTTCTCCAAAGCAAGTGCCACCTGCACTCCTGATCCTACATGGAGGGAAGCTCTCCTCCCTCTGTTTATGTCACACATCGCTTTATCAAGACCCTGGCTTCTTTCTAGCTTGCATTCCCATATAATACACACACACACACATATATAACATACAACATGTATATAATACACACACACATATAACACACAACACATATATAATACACAACACATATATGGCACACATATATAATACACACACAAACACATATATAACATACAACACATATATAATACACACACACACAAACACACATATAACATACAACCACTGAGCCTTGCTGGGATGGCTCAGTTGGTTGAGCATTGTCCCATGCACCGGGAGGTGGCAGTTGGATGCCCAGTCAGGGCACACGCCTGGGTTGCAGGTTCCATCCCCCGTCAGAGCATGTACAAAAGGCAACCGATCCATGTTTCTCTCACACTGGTGTTTCTCTCTCTCTCCCTTTCTCCCTCTAAGCATATCCTCAGATGAGAATTAAAAAAAAAAAAAGAAAGAAAGGACAATTTCTCTCTAAAACTGTGCCACCACCTCCATGTCCCCCTGATACTCCACCACTGTGAGAACAAGGGTTTACGTACCTGTGACCAGGATGGTAAACCGCTGTGTTGACTCCACGGGGGTAATGGCCGCTGAAACTGAAGCAGTGACTCTCTTGATAGCTCTGATGTGTTCCCACACTAATTGAGGGAGGAGAAAAGAAACGCACGCCGTTAAACCACAGTGAGATGCCACTCAGCGCTCACTACGATTAAATCTAAATGCCAGGTGACACCAAAGACTGCCCAGGATGCAAGACAACCAGACGCTCAGACGTTACAATGGCGATGGGAACGATATGACAACTTCAGACAAAGGTCTGGTGGTTTCTTAGAAAGACAAACTGCATCTACCCTGTAACTCAGCAATTCCACTCAGAGACATTGAACCCATGGGAATGAACCTGTGTATAAATAAAGACTTGGACCAGAATGGCCGTCGTTTTATTTGCAATGTCCAAAACTAGAAACTCAGAGGTCCAACACCAGAAGAATGGAGAAGCAAGTCATCAGTGCTGTGGACGGATGGGGTGACCATCCCTCTCCCCACCCCGCCCCCCTTCACAACGTCTAAACAGAAGTAGCTCCAGGAGTGCGTGTGGACAGAGATTTGCTGGAAAGGGACATGAGGGACGTTCTGGCATGACAGCAATGTTCTGCGTCTCAACAGGAGTTTGAACTACACAAGTGCATGCATGTGCCATCACTCACTGGCTGGTACACTTAAGATCTGTGCATTCTGTTGTATGCAAATTTTATCTCCAAAGAAAGAAGACGATAAGCAAATACTGAAGTTTAATTAATGGCAGGCATACTAACGTATTAAGTAGTGACTCTGAAACTCATTAAAAACTAGGATTGATGAATGGCTGGGAAGGAATGTGACACAGCAAGTACAGTCAAAATGCTAGAATTGACGTTGAAGTATTTGAGTTTTCACTATACAATTCTTCCAAACTTCCTATTATAGTTGCAATTTTTCATAAGAAAATGCTGGAAATAAGACAACAAAAGCTGACACTAAGCCAGAAAAATAAACATTATTTTGTCAAATAGGGCTTCGCAAACAAAGTATTTTGCTTTCACCTTACAAGGTAACTTCTAAGTTCTCCTCGGTAATTGATGACTAAGAGTTCTGCTGACCACTGTGCGCTTGCTTTATATTCCAGAAAGATCAGGCCAGCAATGGCACAGCTCAAGTCACCCGCCAGACTCGATGCCTGCAGAAGAGGGGGAGTTAATAAAAAGATAGAAGTTAGCATCTGTGTAAGTGGAAGACACCCGAGACGTTGACCTAAGTCAGCCTCAGAATCGATCTGCCAGTCAGAGTGCCTCCAAGTGGACACCAAGTCTAGACCAGCCTCCAACCACAGCTGGAACCACAGCTGCCTCCTTGGATGAGATGTTCACCTAGAAAAGTAGGCTTGTGTTCACTGGACATCCGTAGCCAAACACACACACACATTACACATACACACACAGACACACACACACACACACACACACACACACAGTAATGCCACCATTCGGCCTCAAAGGATTCTAAGATATAGCACTCAGAGAGAAGCCTTCAGCTGTTGATTTCTACTTCCAGCAGTAACCAAGGTAAAAAAAAAAAAGTATCCAATTACTTTCCGTTTCCCTTTAAAGAAGTGGTTCTCAACCTTTCTAATGGTGCGACCATTTAATACAGCTCCTCGTGTTGTGGTGAATCGTAATGTAAATATCTGTGTTTTCTGATGGTCTTAGGCGACCCTGCTAGTGGTTCTCCACCTGTGGGTCACTGCTGTAGAGCCTAAGACCATCAGAAAACAGGTCGCGACCCACAGGTTGAGAACCGCTGCTTTTAAAGGAAAGGACATTTAAAAGTACTGGCTTTCTACCAACTCCTCCCCTCACTGGAAGCTTACAACAGCCTTAGGTAACTCCACCCAGTACTCACTACCACCTGCTAGTAACGGCAGGCTGTATCTGGATACCGAGTTACAAAACACAAAGAATAAACTTTTCATGTATGCACATCCATCTAGCTTCTGCACGTCTTATGTTCACCACTTACTCTTCACATGTATAGTTCTACTTCCCCTCTCATCACATTCATTCGCTCGCGTGCTTACAGGAAACAGACACTGAAAAGCCACGCTGCCGGCGGAAGGCGTGTACGCACCGGGGCAATGACGAAGAGCTCGCTGCCCATGAGGTCGAACACGCGCACGGTGCCCGTGCTCTCGGCGTAGGCCAGTAGCGTGCAGTCGTAGCTCCAGGCCACACGCCGCCACTGGGGCTTCGGGTCTTTCGGAACTAGAACACAGAGGAGAGAGTGCTGTGGCGAATACAGTATAAAGACCGCTAACAGTCACTGCAACTGAGGTTAAGCATTCAATCAATCACATTACAATCATATTACATCACCTCCGAAGGGTCTCTCCTGCTTCGGTTCACAGACGGGAACAGGTCCCTGAACCCACTTCTGGTAAATGTGGGAGCCTGCACCAAGGCCACCTCTGCCCACACGCTTGAGAAGCAAAGCCCACGGCCACCAGCGCGCCGTGAGTGCTGAGCGTGCCCTGGCCTGGTCAAGGCTCGGGAATAATTTACCTCCGATACTTAGGGAATTACAAGATTAAACGCATAGAGAACGGACAGAAAATAATTCCAATCCAATGACTGGAGTTCCTTGAAAGAAAAAATTAAACATTTCAACCGAGAGCTTTTAAATCTATTAAATATAGATGCCAAGGAAAGAGCATGGTTATGCTGACAGTGTCAGAAATATGTATACACACCTTTAACATATATATTAGGCAGGTGAATTGAGACTTGTTCTTAGTTCATCACACCATTATAAAATTCTTATAATCAGCACTTTAATAACCCAATACCTGTGTCTGAGGTTTCTGATGATTTCGGGTTTTTGTTTTTTGGGGGTTTTTTCTTCCATTTCTCCTGCTAGAATCTCAGAACTGAAGAGACAGAAGGAGCAGTGCCTTCCCTTTACCAATAAGAATTCCAGCCCAGCTGGTGTGGCTCAGTGGTTGAGCATCACCCTATGAACCAAGAGGTCACAGTTCAATTCCCGAGCAGGGCACATGCCCAGGATGTGGGCTCGATTCCCAGTGTGAGCGTGCAGGAGGTAGATAATCAATGATTCTCTCTCATCATTGATGTTTCTACCTCTCACTCCCTCTCCCTTCCTCTCGGAAATCAATAAAAATATATATTTTTTTAATTCCAAATGATCAAGAGAATCGAGGTGACACGAATCCAGAGCAGAACAAAGCCCGGGGCCTAAGCATCCTGCCTTGCCCCCCAGTGTGAAACTTGGGTTCAGGCTCCAAATCGTTTCTGCAAAACGCCACCTTCCCTCCTGTCTGCTGACCCCCGGGTCAGCTTCGCCCTCTGGTGCTGACTCTCACGGCGGTTTTCCTTCCCACCTGCAGCCTCTGCCCCTCTAATCCCCCCTCAATACCCTCCGAAGACATCTTTCTAAAAACAAGATGAGCAATCACATCCTTCTGCTGCTTTAAGATCCCTGATGGCCTTCCATTTCCAACAGAATCCAGTCCTAACTCGTCCGCAGACGTGAGGGCCCATCCCAGCTGGCCAGCTGCACCTTCCCTCATTCCTCCACACCCCTAGAAGCCACCGACACCACGACCACCTGGCAAACAGGCTGACTGCGCGCACGCCAGTCTCTGCCTTTCGTACACATCGCTGCCTCTACCTGGAAGGCTCGTGTCCAGTGGTACTCAAAGGGTTCGTCTCTGCTACAGCCTTCCTTCCTTGACACGCTTCAAACACTGCCTGCTTGCCAAAACTGGTGTGGCTCAGTGGATAGAGCATTGGCCTGGGGACTGAAAGGTCCCAGGTTCTATTCTGGTCAAGGGCATGTAGCTTGGTTGTGGGCACATCTCCATTAGGGAGCGTGCAGGAGGCAGCTGATTGATGTCTCTCTCTCATCAATGTTTCTGGCTCTCTATCCCTCTCCTTTCCTCTCTGTAAAAAATCAATAAAATATATTTTAAAAAATAAAAATTAGAAATAAGTAATAAAAACTGCCTGCTCTCTTTTCTGTGCCCCAAACATGCTACCCAGAAGTCTTCCCCAGCATTTAGCTCACCGCATTATACCGTTCATGTGACTACTTCCCCACCCGCTTCTGAAATCGGGGACAATGTGTGTCTGTCACTGCCGCCCTGGGACTGAACACAGGGTTGAGGGCTGCTCTAAAGTCTAGGCTCTCGGGAAAACCCTGATTGACAAGGGAAGGTAACGAGGTCGAGGTCAAGGCTCAAGGACCACCACACAATTACAAGTGAACTCCACAACTGACGCCCGCTCCCCACTGTAGAAGTCGGACTCCCTCCCGTCTCTGGAACACCTGTCTGCAGCTTCTGGGTGCACAGACACCAGAGTTTCTTCCCTCTGAACAGCTATCAGCAGGGAGAAAGGCTGCAAGACAGCCAGGGGCCCTTGCACACAGGAGGATCTGGGGGTTTGGCCAGAGCCTCAGAAGACACTGCACGCACTCTGGAAAAGCAATCTTTCTTAGCGGTAATAAAACGGGCCATAAAATGGATAAAAAATGAGTTATCTGTCTTCAGATAGCTTTCAAAAAAATCAAGCTTGGGAGTCAACATAGAAACAAAATGATAAACAGCCCAGGAGTACCAGATGCGCGCACACAGGTTCTCCATGAACACCCGGAGGACAATTTCACGCCCTGAAAATATGCCTGTGCTGCGGACAGACAGCCACCCTTCCCGGCTACGACCGCCTCCCTCTTATTTCATTTCACCGGTGAACAGATTTACGCACCACGTTCTGTATGTGTGAGGAAATAGGTTCCGTCCGAAGGGGGTTGGTTTTTACTGTTACTCCTGGTTATAACCAGGGGCTCCAGAAAGCTCGGCCTGTGTTTGACCCGGATAAACAAATGTTTTCATTACAAGATAAGCTTTTATATAACCACTGGAAAATAGAGATTTTATCACGGGAGGTTCCCAGCTGCCTGTGTGGTTTGGGAGAGCTGCAAGCGTCCATGGAGCTGTCTGAAAAGTATCCCGAGGTTGGGGAAATTGTATCCCGAGGTTGGGGAAATTAGCCTCATCTGCCCAGCAGGTGTGGCTCAGTGGATGCATGTTGACCTATGACCCAGGAGGTCACAGTCCCAATTCCCGGTCAGGCCACAGGCCCGAGTTGCAGGCTCGATCCCCAGTGGGGGGTGTGCAGGAGGCAGCCAGTCAATGATTTTCTCTTATCATTAATGTGTTTATCTCTCTCTTCCTCTTCCTTCCTCCCTAAAATCAATAAAAGTATATTTAAAAAAAAAAAAAAGGTTAGGCCAAAACCAGTTTGGCTCAATGGATAGAGCATTGGCCTGTGGACTGAAAGGTCCCAGGTTCAATTCTGGTCAAGAGCATGTACCTTGGTTGCGGGCACATCCCCAGTGGGGGCTGTGCAGGAGACAGCTGATCGATGTTCCTCTCTCATCAATGTTTCTAACTCTCTATCCCTCTCCCTTCCTCTCTGTAAAAATTCAATAAAAAATACATTTAAAAAGTTTTTTAAAAAAGGCTAGCCTCATTTGACACCTGCCATCTGAAGCTAGCAGACCTGTCACACCCTGCCTGCCACAGCCCTTTGACCCGCCATGTGGTCCAGCTCTTTCCACCTCAGAGCTCAGGTGTCTCCCTGCCTGCACACTCCCCTGCACACTCCCCTGCACACTCCCTTGCACACTCCCTTCCCGGCCCCTGGCCTCTTTCCAGGCGCCACCAAATAGCGCGTCCTCAGCAGGCTTTCTCTGCCCCCTTCCACGTAGCCCCAAAGCCCATTACTGTTCCCAGCTCCAACAACTCCATTTCCTTCACCGCTCCGATCCCAAATAATAACGATGCCTCTGTCTACTTTTATCGTCTTCCTAGTCATTAGACCGTAAATTCCAAAGTGGCAGGCCCTGTGCCCATGGAGGGAGTAACTTGGCCTCCAGGTCCTCTGCTCTATAATTGGTGCTGACAAGGGAATAACAAGTAAAGGGACCATAAAGGAATGTTATAAACAATGTAAAGCCAATGTATCCTATCATTTAGAAGAAATATCCATGAAAAACTAGAACAAGAGAAAACAGAAATTTTGTTAAGTTTTATATATATTTTAAATTTCTAATTAGGCATTAAAAACATACACACACCAATAAACCTTCCAATTTCACTGGTGAACTTTATCAAACATTTAAGAAAAAAATAATTCCCATCCTATTCAAACCTCTGCTAAAGGAGAAAAGGAAAGAACACTGCCGGCTTGCATTTTGAGGCCAGCAAGAATACTCCAATACCGAAGCAGAAAGACACTTAAGAAAAGGAAAATCAGCAAACCAATAGCCCGGGAACACGGATGCAACCATCTGCGACCTGCGTTCTGCACAGCCATCCGCACTACAGCCCACTGGTGGCTCTTCCCACCTTGCATGAGGGATCGAGCACAGCACGGGGCTGCTCACCGCTCAGAGACCAAATGTACAGGCCCTGGCTGGGTGGCTTGGGACACCTATGTCCTAACTGCTAAGATGTGAGTCACTTAAAAAAAAAAAAAAAAACACTTTGGAAAGTTCTTAAATTTCAACCTAAAAGGCTTGACAATCTATCTTTATGTGAGGAAAGCAGATTATAAAACATTTTATTTTCGCAGATCACATCGAAAAGATCACTAGCAGAAAAATGTCTTAAAGTATAGTACATAAGCCAAAACCGGTTTGGCTCAGTGGATAGAGCACCAGCCTGCGGACTGAAAGGTCCCGGGTTCGATTCCGGTCAAGGGCATGTACCTTGGTTGCAGGCAGGTCCCCAGTAGGGGGCGTGCAGGAGGCAGCTGATTGATGTCTCTCTCTTATCAATGTTTCTAACTCTTTATCCCTCTCCCTTCCTCTCTGTAAAAAGGTAAATAAAATATATTTAAAAAAAATAATAGAACATAAAGTATTAATAGTACTTATTTCTGGAAGGTGCATTTATTTTTATTTTCTACTTTCTGCTCTTACTTAGTTTCTAACTTTTTTTTTCTGAGAATGTGTATTATTTTTTCAACAGGATTTTTTTCTCCAACAAAATACAAAAAGGGGAAGACAGTTATCACATAACCGGGGGCTCCTGAATTACAGTTCCATTAACGAAATGTTTCATTTCAAAATCTAGGTGCTTCAAGTAGTCTAACCTTATTCAGGTCAAGACACACACGGGAGATACTGTATGCGTGGCACCGCAGGGTAAACTGATGAGGCTGCTGGAGACCAGCGGGGGCCGGTCTGAACTCGGGCTGGCACAAGGGCCCTGGGCCAGTGGAGAGCGGAGGGGACCCTTGGCTGCGGCTCAGCCCTGGGAAGCCCGGGTCTGCGGAATCTCAGAGTCGGAAGATGAAGGAAATCTCTTGTTGAACACGGCACCGCTTTAGAATGGCATGTTCTAGCTGCAGGGCACTCTGCCAGAGAGGAAAGACCGAATGCCTCTTTACGGCCTGGCAGACAGAACCGGAACAAGTCGCAATACACATTTAAAACATTCTCGTACGGCCGACATCTTCTAAAACAATAACTGGAAAATGCCGGCGTGGAACCAAATGGCTCTTATTTTGGTCCGCGGACCCCAAAACACGCCGTTTCAGAAAGGCATCAGGAAGCAGGGCTGCGTTTCTCGGGTGGGCACGCAGCCTCGTCTGGCAGAGGAGGCATTCCCACCACGATGAGCTGGATAATGAGCACAGGATCGTTACCGCACGTTATGTGAAATGGAAAGCAGCCATTAATGCGGCATTACGGCCATCAATCCACGCATTCAGACACCAACGGAATAAAACGTTTGCTTTCAAAGCGTCGTTATCCCATCCAGGCCGCGAGGTAACGGTACCCGCTGAAACTTGAACAAGCGCTACCGTGCGGGTGGAAGATTGAAGGGTGACGCTTCCCGTGTCCACGTCACCTTGTGTGTTGCTCAGTCTACTTCCTGGCCAAGGGCGGTGTCTAATGGCCAGGCTCCCAGGGGACCCCCCCCTCCCCTGTGTGCCTGAGACTGGGCATCCCCAGCAGCTGCTCAGATGCCCACAGCTGCTCTCCAGGCCCTCACTCCACAAAGGGGTAGCAGTGGGGGGAGGGCAACTGAACATCCTCCTCAAGTGAGGCTTCTCAGAACTTTCTGGTCCTTCTACATGATTGGAGCCCGGTCTGGCCTACTGTAATGGAAAGTAAATTCAGAAAATGCGCTGAAACCGGTGTGGCTCAGTGGATAGAGCGTCGGCCTGGGGACTGAAAGGTCACAGGTTCGATTCCGGTCAAGGGCATGTACCTTGGTTGCGGGCACATCCCCAGTAGGGGGCATGCAGGAGGCAGCTGATCGATGTCTCTCTCTCATCAATGTTTCTGGCTCTCTATTCCTCTCCCTTCCTCTCTGTGAAAAAAATCAATAAAATATACTTAAAAAAGAAAAAAAAAGAAAATGCGAGAGCCCCAAGCTTTAGAAATTCACTGCTCCCTCCTATTATTCTCAAAAGGATACTATGCAAACAGGACTGCTTATCTGTACTTATTGCACCATTCACGATATGTATAGACATTTGTTGGGAATAAAATCCATATCATGACAACTAACCATAAATTTATATACGCTTAACATAAACATAAACATAGTATACATGAATTTCTAAAACTGACTCATAGGAAATAGGCAATTGTACTTTATTCAGACAAGCACTCGTAAAAATCATTTCCACAGTCCTCAAGTGCCAAGACCCACTTAACAAGGTCAAAATTTGCATGCCACACGTTCTATGCCTGCCGGGAGTCAGACAACATGCTAGAGACTAGGAATAAAAAAAAAAAATTATTTAAAATTTAAATTTAAAAAACATTGAGTAAGACAGGAGCTCTGCCTTTATAACTGCACTGTGAACCGTACAAGCAAATAAACAATCAGAACAAGAACGTAGAGTGGGATGCAGTGAGGAAGGTTTCCAGAAGAACGGATGCTGGAACCACACTATGTGAACTAATTAGGTATAACGGTGGGAGCTTCTAGGCAAAAGGACCTGTCGAAACAAAGGCATCAAAAGAATGATGGGACCCCGGCCGATTGCTCAGTGGTTAGAGCGTCGGCCCAAGGACTGAAGGGTCGCAGGTTCAATACTGGTCAAGGGCATGTACCTCGGTCTCCGGCCCGGTCAGACGCATGCAGGAGACAACCAATCGATGTGTCTCTCTCACATCCATGTTTCTCTCCCTGTCTCTCCCTCTCCCTTCCATTCTCTCTAAAAATCGATGGGAAATATCCTCGGTGAGGATTACCAAATCAAAGCAAAAAAGCAGGATGGGGCTGGAAAACTGCAGGCCTGTGGCGAGGGGATCCACAGGACGGACAGACTGTGAACGGTCTCAAGCCCTGAATTACAAACTAACCTGCACTGTACAGTGAGCGGCAAATGACTGACAGATGGCCAGCAGAATAACAGCAGCAGTAATGGCTTAATGTCTCCTAAGTGCTTACAAAGTGCCAGACGTTCCGCTAAGAGCTCTATTTATATGTTGTATGCTCAGAGTTTCATTTATTGACATAACTCTTCCACAATCCAACCTATAAAATTATACCCGTGTTACAGGTAATGGAGACGGAACTCGTCCAAGGTCACCTATCCGGAGGACAGGGGAGCCGGATCGGAAGGGTAACAGGGAAATTCTCTTTTATGAGTGATCCATGTGGCAAGCTGTGCAAAGCTGGGTTAGTGAAGAGCATCTGGAAGAAAACCCTCAGGAGACGGTTACAAGAAAGCAAGTGACAATGTTAAACGCCAGAACTGGGGCCCAAGGGCTGAGCTAAGGGGCGGGAGGAGCAAGAGTCATCTAACCAGACCCCCAGGCCGGGCGGAGTCACGGGGGATACTCCTCCGAGGTGCCATTCGGCACCCCTACAAGGACCACCCTGTGTCTCTGCCTGGGAGTGCACCTGCAGTCTCGTAGCCGGTATCACTCCTCACTGCAGACACACACAGTGCCTAGGACGGCGCCTGGCATGCAGTGGTGAGCTTAATATCTACTGGTTGAAGAAAGAAGGAAGGGAGAGAAAGAAGAAAAAAAAGTCTACAGTTCCGGCTTGATACAGATGAGGGTACCTGACCATCCAGGGAACTGAGCAGAAGAACAGATAACAACACGGAGGGATAAAGTTTTACATTTGCAATGTCATAAAATGTCTATCTTGTTTGTCAAGAGAACTCCATAATATAGAATTATACCTCTGAAACTTGTATCATTTTATTCACAATGTCACCCTAATGAATTCAATTCTAAAAAAAAGACAGCTCCAGCCAAAACCGGTTTGGCTCAGTGGATAGAGAATTGGCCTGCGGACTGAAGGGTCCCAGGTTCGATTCTGGTCAAGGGCATGTACACTGGTTGAGGACACATCCCCAGTAGTAACCACCGAGACCCACCCCTGTGCCCAAGGCAGCCTTCCAGCCCATAGTTCCTTTCAAGGTGCATAAATTCATGCACTAGGCCCCTAGCATCACATAAAACACACTCCGTAAATTCTTGCTAACTATATCAAAGGAAGATCAAATCCAAACTTTTTTTTACTAGTCGTATCTAACTTTTAAAACATATTTTTATTGATTTCAGAGAGGAAGGGAAGAGAAGAGAGAGTTAAGAAACCTCAATGATAAGAGAGAATCATTGATTGGCTGCCTCCTGAATGCTCAATGGAGATTGAGCCCATAATCCAGGCATGTGCCTTGATCAGGAATCAAACCGTGACTTCCTGGTTTATAGGTCAACACTCAACCACTGAACCACACTGGCCGGGCTGTCTCTGACCAACTCTTGATTTATACCAACATATTTATTTCTTCACTGAATGCAGAATAAAAGACTACATCACAAAACTAGCTTAGACTTTTTAAGAAGTTTCAATTTCTAATTTCTCCAAAATACACATCGGAAAGCAAAATTAAGGCAGTAAGAGAAATCAGTTAAGATTTTCAAAAAGTATTTTAATAAGCAGTCTTCATAATCTTTGTTAATAAATATTTATTTAATCTCTATTCTAACTTTTAAGAGATACTCTAAACTCCCACAGACTTGAAATTTTCATTTTTTAGATATTTTGGCAACTCTTACCTTGACATTTCCCAATAATAGATGTAAACTCATCTTTGGCAGACCTGCAAAGTATGCACAAAATGAAGACAATAGTTTTACATAACAACACTATTGTGTACTACCATACACCACCACAAATACTACAGACTGCACAACTTCTCTACCCAACACTCAATCCTTCCCGCTTTCACAGAGAAGGTTCTGTGCCTCAAATAAGACCCTTTCATTGGAGATACTACTTTCTTCCCACATTTCTTTTTCATCAGACACAGAGTGATAACAAGAATGAAGTGACATAGCACAAGTGAGTTTAAACATAAAAACAATCGAATCGATAGATGACTGGATATGAAGACGTGGCACATGTATACAGCGGAATACTACTGAGCCATAGAAAACATGAAATACTGCCATTTGGGACAACATGGATGGACCTTGAGAATATCATGCTAAGCCATATAAGTCAGTAAAAAAAATCAAGAACCATATGATATCACTTATATGTGGGTTATAAAACTGAAAGCAACTAATGAACAAAGAAACAAAATCTCATAGACACAGACAACAGCATGCTAGTTACAGAGGGAAGGGGGTGAGACGTAGCTAAGGGTAAAGAGTGTTAACTGTGTGGTGACAGAAGATGATTTGACTTTGGGTGGTCAAATGCCATACAATGCAACATACAGATGACATATCATAGAATTGCACACCTGAAACCCATCTAATTTTATTAACCAATGTTACCCTGATAAATTTAACTTATAAAAAAGGAAGTCACCCTACCAGCACAATTCCCAAAGAGATGCATTTCACATTGCTGCCGCAAAGGGAAAGGAAATGCTAGCCCATCCTACGCATACGTAAGCTCAAGCACTGTGCCCACGTGATGCTTAATGATGCTGTTAAAGGAACCCGCCTGTCACAGCCATGCCAGATGGAGTCAGGTAGTTCTTAAAAGGCTGTCATCATTGGCCTGGCCAGGCAGCTGTGGGTTCAATCTCCAGTCAGGGCACACACAAGAAGCAACCAATGAATGCATCAATAAGTGAATGCATCAACAACATATTCATGTTTCTCTCTCTCTCCCTCTCTCCCTTTCTCTCTTTCTCTTTCTCTCTCTTTCTCTTTCTCCTCTCTCTGCAAAATTACAAAATGTAAACGGCTGTCAAACACCATTGCGCTAATTACATGAGGAAGGATCCTTTCTTAGAGGGACATGCTCATCTTTCCACTTCCCCAGAGCACTCTGCGGAACTTGACTTTCTCAGCAGACGGTGCGTATCTGCCAGAACTCTGGAGTCCTCACTTGTTGGACCGTGTGCTGTGAAGTCAGCTGAGTGCACGCTCAGTAAGGTATTAAAAAGCAGGGGCCCTCAGCATCAGGCTGTATGGAGAGGGACTGGGGGTCCACACAGAACCAGGACATACTACTTGAGACCAGTGATACTCTGTTCTCTCGAGACATTCGGTGACATTACATGCGCACCTGGAAGGCTTCTAAGCTGGGCTTTCTGCGTACTTTATTTTTAATTAAAATATCAGATACAAAGCGATAAAACAATAGCAACTAACTCAGGAAGACCAGTTCATTCTTCAGGACATTAGGAGCAGCAGGCAAAACTTGTGGCACCTCTAAATTCGGGGACTGTCCCTTTCCTCCAGACAAGACCTAACTCCTAGTTCTCAAGAAAGCAGCAGTGAGGCAGAAAGGTGAGTTAATGGTAAAGTCCCTTTAAATGCGCCCCCTTTAGAACTCTGAGTTCCCATGGTCAAGCAAATCGCTTCTCAAAGGACATTTTTAATATGAATGTGAACAATTACCTGATCTCCACACACTGATCCTGGACAGCAGCCAAAAGCTTCCCATTGCTGTCATGGGGGAGAAAGAAGAAGAGAATCTGTATGCACGTTTGTAAGTCTTCCACACACAGGGAGGGATTTTAAGAAGTTAAAATCATTTTTAAATGTGTTCATCTTTAGACCTTGAGTTAGATGACATTTGGTACAAAAGCAAGCAAAATGATTCAAATATAGCTTGAATTAACACATTTAAGCAAGGGAATTTATATACAATAAATGTCAAGACTATGAAGCCATCAACACCCCAAAATTTAATGCCATAATGAAATGTTAATGCTTACCCAGGTAGAGAAACATATGAATTTTATATCTCCTTACCTTGC
This sequence comes from Lasiurus borealis, assembly GCA_004026805.1. NCBI lineage: Eukaryota > Metazoa > Chordata > Mammalia > Chiroptera > Vespertilionidae > Lasiurus > Lasiurus borealis. The sequence goes on along the minus strand of PVJN01030347.1, from coordinate 5,513 downwards.
AAGGACCAAGTGCCAGTTTATCTGTTTATTAACCAAGCGAACCAGTCCATCGGGGAGCAAAAAGGGTGCAGGGCTGAAACCACAACACATTAGTGAGCTTAAAATCCAATCATGAAACACACACACACACACACACACACACACACACACACACACTCAGGGGTGGAACTACACATTAGCGAGCTTAAAATCTAATCATGAAAGATACACACACACACTCTCTCTCACACACACACACACACACTCAGGGATGGAACAACAACACATTAGCAAGCTTAAAATCTAATTGTGAAAGATACATACACACACTCACACACTCACACACACCCCATATCTCTCTGTCTTACATACACACACACACACCACAAAGGAAAAGCAGAAAACACTGGAGCTGGCCCTAGAGCGAAGCCAAAGTCCTCATTCATAGAACTGGACTATCTGTATTATCTCTGCAGCTTGTAAGATTAGACAGCCTCAAGGAAAGAGCAATCCGTGGCAAAGAATGCCATAAAACTATTCCTACACACACATGTCTAAAAGCCGAATTATGTCCTTTGTCTGAATAATCATGTTTTTGTTCCTTTCAGGGCTCACAATCAGCGCGGTGCCTGAAAACACACATAACACTGAAAAGAATTCAGAAGTGCCCAAGAACTGAAACCGAGAGAACCTTCTCTGATGCAAGAGAGGATAGATACTACAATAAAGACAAAAAGTTGTTTAAAAGCTCTCCAAGCTGCAGCTCCCACATGTGGACGTTTGAGATGAGAAAGGGAGCCCTCGTCACGCAGGATAAGGCTCAGCACGCTCACCAGTGAACGCACAGGCTGTCAGGACACTATCTTAATAAAGACGAAGGGGACAAAATCGCCCTACGTCTGTAAGATGCCCTGCCAGCGCGTGCCAAATATACGGACTGTCTATTCTATAAATGTCTATTTTATCACCCCATGATCAGCATCTGCATCACAATTCAGTTCTGAAAACTGAAATCAGAAATAGGACAATGTTGTTTGTATCTGATGTTCATATAGTATCTCTGTGGGATTAATGACTCACCTGTACCAGATGTACTGGCGTAAAAATAATAAGCGATCTGTAAAAAAAAAAAAAGAAAATAGCAAAGCCAAGTATTTCTTGATGATAAAATCCAAAATACACTGTAGAATGAGTTATTACAAAACACAGAATACAATTCTTGAAGTAAGAGAATAAATAAAATCCAAAATACACTAAATCTTTTACAAGATCACATGTTCATATTAAGTTCCAAGGTGGTATATTCAAGACTTTGAATATTCCTAACAGTACAAAAAGTAAAAGTGATCTAAGATGCTAAATTTTGCCAAACAGGCTTTAATAAAACTATGGAGTTATTAATAATTGCCCTATAAAACCTAAGTATTTTTATTTAAATATTAAACCATTTTATACTTTATAGCAAAAAATTTAATAACATTTAAAATGGGGAAGTCCATGAAAACCAATCTCTAACACATTAATGACAAAAAATGTTTTATAGCTGCAACCAGTTTGGCTCAGTGGACTAAGCCTCAGCCTGCAGACTGAAGGGTCCCAGGTTCGATTCGGTCAAGGGCATGTATCTTGGTTGCGGGCACATACCCAGTGGGGAGCATGCAGGAGGTGGCTGATCGATGTCTCTCTCTCATCGATGTTTCTAACTCTCTATCCTCTCCCTTCTTCTCTGTAAAAATCAATAAAATATATATTTTAAAAATTAAGAAAAAAGTATGTCTCGGTTCATCTATTTTGTAATTTGAATAACCCTGAAACATCATGTACCTGCCACCATCTTCTCACCTTCAGTGTCCACACTCTGTGAGGCTCAAACTCGGCTTGACTTTCTTCATTTCTTCTAGAACACATCCATAATGGCTACCTCAGGCCATACTTTCGCTCTACACTGCAGTAAAAGTGTGTGCGTATATACACATATACATGCAGGCATATATGCGTGTATAGATCCATCTCATATACCATGCAAATATATACATATACAAAATTAAACTCAGGTACCAAGTGTGCTCGTCACTTTTATCAGGTTCTACACTAAAAGTCTAAACAACACATTCTAAAATTCCTGAACTTTCTAAAAGAGCACAGGTCTGAATGAAACGGGGGGAAATTACCTACTAACTACATACTTACAGGTACATAAATACATGCTGAGAAAATAAGTAAGCTATACGTACCTCGAACTGCTTTTGTGATGATGAAGGATGCACCGTGTTTTCGGTTGCCTCTAGGCTGCCGATTGAAAAAAAACAAAAACAAAAAGCTTACATTGAAGAATTTTCTAGCCATCCTTACACACGGTGTCAAGTTCTAGTTCTCTGTGACTACTCCGAGCACTGGGTACAAATTAGCAGCATTCAAAAACCAGTCATAGACAGAATCAGGGAGAAGCAGGCCTGGGGCGGAGGGCAGGGAGGTGGCTGTACAAGTGGGCATAACGCAGTCACAGGCATTGGTGAGGATGAATTTTGTGGAGGATAAGGAAGGATTCAGGCTAGAAACTACTTCACATCAAAACACCAGTCCAGCCGAAACCGGTGTGGCTCAGTGGATAGAGTGTTGGTCTTCGGACTGAAAGGTCCCAGGTTCGATTCCAGTCAAGGGCATGTACCTTGGTTGCAGGCACATCTCCAGTGTGGGGCGTGCAGGAGGCGGCTGATGGATGTCTCTCTCTCATCGATGTTTCTAACTCTCTATCCCTCTCCCTTCCTCTCTGTAAAAAATCAATAAAATATATTTTAAAAAAAACACCAGTCCAAAGGCAAGAGAAGTCCAGGACAAAGGCCTGCTGGGAGCTAGCGAGGCCCAGCACAAGTTTTGCTTGCAGGAAAAAAGGTCATTTCGATGAATAAGTTCACGTCTGAGACAAATGCATGGGATGTTTTCCATCCACAGAGAAAATGCGAGGAAGGCACACATTGATATACAATCATTGCTACATTAAATAGTATTTCACTCGGGTTGTGTGGGCTGAACGATTCGAGGCACTACACATACTGAGTGCCAACTTACACCAATGTAAGCTGATGCTGTGCTTATTTTTTAAAAAAACCAATGTATAACGTTGCGTATTCTGAATCTTTATTGTAAGTAACCAGTGAGTGCCAAGGGGCAGAAACCTATCCTTAGCCAACCAATAGCAGCAGCTGCTGCTTCCTGGCTGCAGAACCTATAAAACAGTCACCAATGAAGACAAAGGGAAACTAAATATATACCTGAAAGAAACAGTAAGATAGACAGACCCCTGCCAGCCTACCAAACACATTATTCCCGACGAGCCGAAACTGCAATGGGAAGGTTAGAGAGAAACGACACGCTTCACGGGAGAAGGAGTCGTTTCTCCGGGCTTTTGAAAGATCGTGTAGAGCCGAAATCGGTTTGGCTCAGTGGATAGAGCGTCGGCCTGCCCCGGGTTCGATTCCGGTCAAGGGCATGTGCCTTGGCTGCGGGCGCATCTCCAGTGGGGAGTGTGCAGGAGGCAGCTGATCGGTGTCTCTCTCTCATCGATGTTTCTGGCTCTCTGTCCCTCACCCTTCCTCTCTGTAAGAAATAAAAAATATATTAAATTAAAAAAAAAAGAAAGATTGTGTAGAAAAGAATCTATAGGGGCCGGACTCCGCGATCCTGGGTAAAGTCCTTTGCCACCTGGCTGCACCCGCTGGCTCTGACCCAGGGCTGGCCCGGGTGACGCTCTCAGTATCTGCCGGATGGACGTGGGTTCCTGCTTCCTGCTTCCTGCTCTTCACCCCGCGCCCGGCAGGTCCTCTCTAGGGAGCTGGTCACCCCAGGTCCACGTCAGGTCACCAAGCCCTGCGGCCCCTTCCTTAGCAGAGAGCCCAGTTCCAGGCTCAGGAGCGCCTCGCTCCTCACGCCTGAAGCTATGACAGCGCTATTGCTCTGGCGAGTGAGATGTGGACTGGATTGTCTACACCAGCGGTTCTCAATCTGTGGGTCTCGACCCCTTTGGGGGTCGAAGGACACTTTCCCAGGGATCTCCTAAGACCAGTGGAAAACACCTATTTCCCATGGTCTTAGGAACCAACACACCGCTCCTCGGTGTAGCAACGTGTAGCAATGTCGTTTACTGTTGTCCTAGGAAGACTGTTGCCCATGCTACACCACGATTCAAGACAACATTTCATTTATTTGTCATTAGAAATAAATATTTCACAGTATATAATTACATATTGTTTTTGGGATGAATCCCTTTGCTTTAATGATGTTCCATTTGTAACAACGAAAATACATCCTGCCTATCAGATATTTACATTACAGTTCATGACAGTAGCAACATGACAGTGATGAAGTAGCCACGGAAATAATTTTATGGTTGGGGGTCACCACCCCAGGAGGAGCTGTCTTAAAGGGCCGCGGCCTGAGGAAGGTGGAGAACCACTGGTCTACACTGCCAGCACCTTGAAAGCGATTCACCATGGCGCCCAGCACCTGGCACAGAGTCTGGGACGGGGGCCGACACACCCCTGCCCATCGGAAGGGCTTGTTGAGTGACACACACCGGAGCTGGCGCGACTCGGCTCCACGCGGGAGTGAGGGCTGGTGCCCACCGGACGCTCCAGGACTCGGGGTCCCGCTGCACCCTGGCCGGGCGCCCGGGAGGGGAGGCGTCGCAGGCAGCGGTGAGAGGGGCCCTGGAGTCCGACGCTGCAGCCCCGGCCCAGCACCACCGCCCGGGGCAGAACCGGAGCCCAGAACCAGAGCCCGCGGTGCCACCTGGGACAGAACCGGAGCCCGCGGTGCCACCTGGGACAGAACCGGAGCCCGCGGGGCCGCCCGGGGACAGAACCGGAGCCCGCGGTGCCGCCCGGGACAGAACCGGAGCCCCTGGTGCCGCCCGGGACAGAACCGGAGCCCCTGGTGCCGCCTGGGGACAGAACCGGAGCCCCTGGTGCCGCCCGGGACAGAACCAGAACCCCTGGTGCCGCCCGGGACAGAACCGGGGACAGAACCGGAGCCCGCGGTGCCGCCCGGGGACAGAACCAGAACCCCTGGTGCCGCCCGGGACAGAACCGGAGCCCGCGGTGCCGCCCGGGACAGAACCGGGGCCCGCGGTGCCGCCCGGAGACAGAACCAGAACCCCTGGTGCCGCCCGGGACAGAACCGGGGCCCCTGGTGCCGCCCGGGACAGAACCGGGGCCCCTGGTGCCGCCCGGGGACAGAACCGGAGCCCGCGGTGCCGCCCGGGACAGAACCGGGGCCCCTGGTGCCGCCCGGGACAGAACCAGAACCCAGAACCGGAGCCCGCGGAGCCGCCCGGGACAGAACCAGAACCCCTGGGGCCGCCCGGGGACAGAACCAGAACCCCTGGGGCCGCCCGGGGACAGAACCAGAACCCCTGGTGCCGCCCGGGACAGAACCGGGAGGGAATCTCAGGAACCGAACTCCGGGACCCAGACCCCCGCCCGCCCGCCCGGCGCGCCGTTACTAGGCAACGGGACGCGCGGCCGGGCCCATCCCCC
>PVJN01030346.1:0-25698 GCA_004026805.1 Lasiurus borealis | reverse complement strand
CCCCCCCCCCCAGTCCCCCCTTCCATTGGGTATTTTATTCTCTTTCTAGAGGTGGGGGAAGACATATATGTCTGACTAAACTACTTACTAGATATAAAATTGCATACCGTATCCCTTCCAGTCACCCCCTCCCCCAGTTAGAAAATAAACAGAGCCTCCATGTGGCTCATTCACCACAGTGGGCCCAGCACCTGGAGCGGCCCTCCATCGAGACAGTGATGGATGGATGGATGGATGGATGGATGGATGGATGGATGCGTGGATAGATGGACAGATGGGTGGATGGAAGGATGGACAGATGGATGGATGAATAAGTGGATGGATGGCATTCCACGTGGCAAAAGAAGCCAGGAGGAGGGAGTTATATGCAGATATGTACATTCACACACAGACATTGTAGATCTTGCCAACAATAGATGAGCCAGGATGGATAAAAGATCTGGAGGCCAGCCCTGTTGTCAGGCCTGAGCAGTAGTATGTGCTTGCCCATTTGTAAGGACACATTCCTAGTCATGGAGGTTGCTACAGATCCTTCATGGCTGGGAGCGGGAGGGGGGCAGGGCTCCCTGGTGCTGTGTCTTTCTTCCTGGGTCCCTGTCCCCCTACCTCAGCTCAAGGAACCCAGTGGATTCCTTCACATTTCACAAGGAGGACCCTGGAGGCTGTGGTGGCTTATGGGGTTTAACTGCTCTCAGAAGCTTTTGTCTTTTCTTTGCCCATTTCACTCTATCGACGAGAAGGAGCTCTGTCCTCATCTTTCCCCTTCTTGAAATAAGTCATTGTCTAGAAGGAAATGCCACTGCTAAGACCCATCAGGTACCAGTAAGATGCCTCATGAAGTGCCTGGCATTTTGGGAGGGAGGGAGAAACACCTCTGCCACCCAAGCATGTGCACCTTCCTGAGCCATTGCCTCACCTGTCCTGGCCCCGAGTGGACACTTGAAGTGAGAAGGTCAGGCCAGATTGGGGGTTGAGGCAAAGATCAACATCCCCCAGGTGACACCCATCCATCTATGAGGGTGAGCATCCCCCTGGTCCTACTGGGCTGGCACCCGCCCAGCCAGGGCGGGAGAAGGGGGTAGAGGAAAGGTTCTTTAAGAATGGGGACGTTTGCTGTTTGAAGAGTTCTTTCTCACTTAAGTCCACTAGACGTGGGGTCACCTCCCCTTCCCTGCTTTGTTGAGCCATTCATCCTTTCACTTCACCCATTCATGCTCCTCTGTTCACTCAATCAGTCATTCACTCCCTTGTATTTGATAAGCAGAGACCTCGGGAGGGCTGCCAGCACCCCATGTACCATGGCATAGTCCATCCTCCAAAGTTACTGCTTACTTAATTCTCAGTCAGCCTCCAGTGCTGATTCCCAGACATGGAGATGTCAATAATGTCCCCACCACACACACAGTAAAATCCTGAGTCCGCCCCACGGCTCTCAAAGTGAGATCGGAGCCCGAAGAACTCTTTGATTTCGTGTCTTCTTTTCCCTCCGAGCTCCAAAACCCCGGGTGGAAATGCCAACTCAGCCACTTACTAGCTGTGTGAGTTTGGTCAGGTCCTTCAGCCCTGAGCCACCATCTCCTCCTGGGCAAAGTGGGGATAATTGAAGTACTTGCTTCAGCCCTGCCCTGTGTAACTCAGCGGGTTGGGCGTCATCCAGCAGACCAAAAGGTTGCCGGTTTGATTCCTGGTCAGGACACATGTCTGGGTTTCAGGCTTGATCCTTGGTAAGAGGGATGCCACGATCCATGTATCACTCTCACATCAATGTTCCTCTCCCCACTCCCCCCCTTCTCCCTTCTCTCTCTCTAAAAATCAATTTTTAAAATTCTTAATAAAAATAAAATTTTAAAAGTAGTTGCTTCAAAGTCTTTGTGAGAATTAAGGAGCAAACCCAATGAAAAGCTCCCAGCATGTGCCTGGCACGGAGTCAGCACTTAACTCCTTTACCACTTGTCTCACGCCTCCTGTGCTCCTCTCAGTTCCATCAGCACCAGGAGATAAATCTGAGGACCTCTGGAAAAGGACCGGCCCTTCAGTCTCCATGAGAATGCAGAGGGCCCAGTGGAGGAGGGACCTACTGCAAGGTCACACAGTGGCCCGGCAGCCGGTGGCCCACGCAGGACACTAGTTCAGGACTCCAGCCAAGACCTCTGCTTCTTCTGCGAGTCCCCCCCTCTCAGCCCAGCCCAGAGTGGCGGGAAGAGAGGCCTCCACCTGCATGCTAGGACCCTGTGGGGCTTGGCAGCTTTCTTCTCCATCCTCAGGAATGAGTTAACTCCCGAGGTCCGTTTCAGGCCCCGTGTGTAATCTTCCTTACGATGCTCATCACATTTCTGGGGCAGCATCTGCCTGGCTTCGAAGACTCAGGCAGGAGCCTGGCCTCACCATAAACGGGCTGAATTATATTTACAAGCGGCCTTTAATGCCCTGTGGTCTCGGCTTCCTTAATGGGGATTTTCCTCCTCCTTTTTTTTTCTCTCTCTCCCTCGGTCACCGGTTTGGCTTTCAGAGTGCGGTTTGGATTCCTAACAGAGAAGTCGAGGCCATAGGATCCCTTCCAGATCTTCTCTCCCTCTCCCCCCTCCTGTCCCCGCTGCCGGTGCCAAAGCCCCAAGAGAAGAAAACGTTGCTGCTGTCAGGATTTCAGCGGGAAAGAGAGAAGCCCTGTTGGGATTCCAAAACATGCCCCGGGAAGTGGCTGGTACAGCAGGCCTCTGACTGGGCACCTGAGCGCAGACCCGCAGGCCTCCTGGGGCTGGAGGGGTCCAGCCCGGAGGCACAGGCCGCCTCACTTGCAGAGGGAACCCCAGGGGCAAGGTGGGGGACCATGCCATCGGCGTGAGTGAGGAGCCCTCCCACCATCTCCCTACCTCATCTCCCTCCCTTTTCAGAAGCGGCTGCACCTCCTGGAGGCCTCCATTGTGTATCAGATCACCTTATGCCTTCATCTTCTCAGTTGTTTTCCCTGTATCTGCCCCTTTCCTTTTCCGCATGGCGGGATTTGGCTTGGCGGTCAGGGTCTTTCTGCGGTCTTCGTCCAGCTCCCGTCTGGTGATACCCACCGCGCTGCGGGAATGCCCGCTTGGAGAGTTGTGCAGTGAGCCTGCTCCCACTGCACTTGTTCGGTGTGGGTGACATTTCTTCCCGCAAACCCGGACCGCTTCGCCCCTGTGCTGCCCTTTGTGTTGTCCTCCCGGACCCTGAACTTCATCGTCCTTTCCGAGGGGCATGGATCGAATGTTGCACTTCTGTCTCTTTGGAAAGAGGAAGAGACATAATCTCCTTGTGACTGTAGGAAAGTGCATTAAGATGCCTTTTACATGAGATTCTTCCTCCGATCAGAAGTCACCTTTAAGGGATTGAACTTCATTTTGATCACTGGCGCGTCAGCGATCACAGTCGTTCTTAACTGTCTTTTGCTAGTTCCATCTGCAAATGGGTCAGGTCCGATGTGATCTACATATCTACCTATCTGTATCTATATATTTATAATCTTAAGGTACCACGCTTAGAGGTTTGGCCAGCCTGGAGTTGGAGTCTGGGAGGGGGCCCTAGTTTGTCTCCCCACCCCCCCTCCTCTCCTCCTTCCCTTTTAGTCTCCCACAGGATGAGAAAGGGCAGGAGAACAATTTTTGGAGAATGGTCAAGCTATGCTTTATCTCCTTTCAAAAGAAACGCATGGCAGTGCCAGCTCTGGGGACCCTGGTCCCTCCTGTGGTCTCTCCTCTGGTTTCCTCTGCTTCTTAGATGATCCTTTCGCTCCTGGGAACTACCTCTTGACCCCTGGTGTCCCTGGGCCTGGGTGACCTCCCGCCCCTGATGGATACTGGGCTCAGGCCTCAGGCTGAGGGCTCCGAAACCCAGCCCCAGGCCGCCTGTCATTCTGTCAGTCCCGAGAGCAGGTCTCCTCACGCCATGCGTTTATGTTTACATGCCGTCGCCATGGCTGCACACATATGATTCTGCAGCATGCAGGCAATAAAGCGACAGGCAACCAAAAAAGGGTAGGAGGCAGAGAGGCCAGGAATACCAAATCCGTGACATCTTCCCCCAAGAAACAGCGGCCGTCTCCCGTGTCTTGATAAATCGCGTTTTATCTCCTTTCAAAAAGGAACACGTGGTGGAGCCTATTCATCTTGATGACATTGTCCAGTCTGCACAGTGTCATCCCTCTGGTGGGGAGACGGCCCCTTTGCCCAGCCTCAGAGAGAAACAGGGGAAGGAGAGCTTGAGGGAGAGAAGGAGAGAGGACTGTGGATGGCCAAAAGTACCTACTGGGCGCCTGCTGTGTGCAAAGCTGGTGCTGAGTGGAGTGTCTGGTGCTGCCGAGGAAGGAGCGGCAGCCCGTGGCCTCCGGCTCACACCCTGTGTGGAGAGATGAGCGACATGAACGGAAAACTAGCCTCCCATGTGATGCATTAGATGCTCCCCTGGAGCAGGGCTGGAGACCATACCTGTGGTGACCGGAAGTCAGGGAAGACTGTCACAGCTGCCTTCAGGGCCCCAGGTCCCCTTACCATTCACCGCTACCCGCCAGAGGCTGCTCATGGGAGCAACTGAGGCTTTGTTCTAGCCACCGGGGCGCACTCAGCCAGAGGTACCATGGAGTTAATGCTCTCTGAAGCTTAATGACAAGCCAGGGGAGTGGGGGTGGGATAAATACCCCAGCCTCCTTGCCCTCAATTAGATACCTCTGAGGTGTGATCTGCATTCCCCCCACCTCCTACCCCCGAGTTCCTCAACAGAACTGCAGTGATGAGCTGGCTCTGTAATGTTCCCTCCCCTTCTCTGCTTCCTTCCCCATTCCCGCACCAATACTTCCCAGGATCACCTCCCAAATAAACGACGTGCACTCCACTCCTTGTTCCTGGGTCTGTCTGAGTCTGTTTCTGGGGACACAACCTGAGGAAGCAACACCTTTCTCTGTACTTCAGTTGGATCTAGACAGAGGACGCTTAAGTGGATTTGCATGTCGTCTACACATTTGATAATGTGCAATGGTAGCTATCTCATCTAGGGCTCCTTTAATGAAAGTGATGAAAATCCATCTCCAGCCAGTTTAAATAAGAAATAATTATTTATGCAAGTAAAAGTGCCAGGTAAACTCTGGGTTCAGGAATAGCTATATCCAGGCACTCAAATGATGTCAAAGAGATGTGCCCTTTGCTATCTCTTGGCTCTGCTTTTCAATCATTCGAGACACATGTGTTGAGTGCCTACTTTATGCCACGCACAGATCCTTTCTCTCAGTTGGTTTTCTTCTGAGGCAAGAAGAAAGATGGCACTAGAAGCTCCAGATTTTTGTCCTACCAGCTTAGCAACTTGGGGAGAAAGAAGACACCAGCTGAAGTCTCAGGGCTGAGCCTCATTGGCCAGGTTCCCTGCCTACCTCTGAGCTAATCGCTGTGACTCTGGTTTTCTAGGCAGAGTCTCGTGCCTACCCTTGTTGCCAGTGGGTGTGGAATGCCTCATCCGAACCATAAGGACTAGGAATGGAAGAGGGAGGCTCTCCAGAGGGAAATAGGATAGATTTAGACAACAGGTGCCTGGTATACTAGGTATACCAGTTAATGCAAATTATTTTCAATAGATGGGGTTACACATATGTTGGTATATATGCGATTTGATATGTATGCTATTTTGTTGACATCAAGTTTCAAAACTTCATATGTCAAATTTTCTGGAGTTGTTAACATCATAAATGTTTTTAAGCTTAAAAATATCAATTTTTGTGCCAAAAAAAAAAAGAGCATTTGCAGGAATTTTAATTCATTACTTTATTTTGGAGAAAAGTGCTGCTGAAAGTTATCATATACTTCGGGAAGCTTATGGTCAACATACTCCATCTCAAGATACTTGTGAACGCTGGTTTAAACGCTTTAAAAGTGATGATTTCAATGTGAAAAACAAAGAATGTCCAGGTCAACCGAAAAAGTTTGAAGACCAACAATTACAAGCATTATTGGATGAGGACTGATCATTAACCAGTTAATTTTGCAGATACCAGTTAATTTGCAGACTAATCATTAACTGGTTAATAATGCGGATTTTGTGATCAAAGAAAACACAATAATTTCAAGAGAAACATCAAAAGTGCTTTATTCAAAGTAACGTTCATTGCTAGCACTTCTCTTCAAAATAACAAATTAAAACTTCCCGTAAATGCTCTTTTTTTGGCACAAAATTCAACATTTTTAAGCCTAAAAATACCTATGATGTTAACACCTTCAGAGAATTTGACATATGAAGTTTTGAAGCTTGTTGTTAATATAAAATAGCATAAATGCCAGATCGCATATATATCAACATATGTGTAACCCCATCTATTGAAAAAAAATCCGCATCATTAACCAGTACACCTAGTAGATCTGAGCACTTCACAGTGTATCAGCTCAGTCAGATGAGACAGACAGGCCCCTGGTGGCAGGAGACCCACAATTAGCTGTAACACACACAGAATGCACGGATGCCTTAGGAATGGGCACAGTGTGTGAATGCCCCGGAAAGATGGAGATTACTCCCAGCTTGGCCAATCAAGGAAGGCCTCTGAAGAGGGGGCATTGGCCCTAGACATTGATGGTCTTTGGGCAAAGAAATGTCAGCTGTGGTTGTCTTTGGGCCTTGAATGTCAGGCCAAAGAGTTAATATTCCAGATTTAATTATTGTGAAGGACTGTGCATTGACCTATTAGTTATCATTGCATTCTGCTAGTTCAGAGGAGGCTGCTGGAAAGGTTTGAGGGGGTTGGCATTTCCTGTGAGCCTTGCCCATGCCTGTAAAAGGGTATATCAGCACAGCCATGCAGTGGTCCGGACGGCTGGAGGCTGTGTGTCAGAGAAGTTGGGGAACAGTCAGGCCCCCTCGGCATTGGCCTGTGCCCGCCCTGGAAATAGCCACCCACTTAAACTAAGAAGAGGAATTCCTGCCCGGCTGGCAGGAACCAAGGCCGATTTCTCAAGGAGGGATGGGCCAGAAAACAAAACACAGCGTTGGGTGGGGCCATCCTTTGTATTTATTTACCAGGTCACTTGGGAGCTGTGCCCACGTCTAGGTATTGATCGTGCCATTAGACCCAGACACGGTGACCTGGGCCAGATGGCAGCCTCCAGGGCTCCTCGCCTGCCCGAGAGGTCCCGGGCTCTCAGCCTTGGGTGCCTCCTGCCCCCCGAAAGAGGTGACTACTCCCTTGTTGCCTTGATGCTGAGAAGCTAGAGGAGAGGGGACTGGGAGAGTAGGGTCCCCAGGTCCCGGTGGCAGCTTTTCCTGGAACCTCCTGGCTCACAAGCATTTCTGTTCCAGGCAAAATCCTCTTCCGGAGAAGCCACATCCGGGACGTCGCTGTGAGGAGGCTGAAGCCCATCGACGAGTACTGCCGGGTAAGGCTGTCTGCGGGTTTGGGGGCCGCCCCTTCTGTCTGTCTGTGAAGATACATCCTGGGGCCTGGTGCTTTCTGGCCAAGGGGTGGATATGGATGTCCCTTAGGGAGCGGCCACCCCATGACTGGGCCACTCTCTGAGGGCCTCAGGCTCACAGCTGAGCCTCTCCTCCTTTCAGGACGTGTCCGTGTTTACAGAATGCCATTTTAAGTCACTTCCAGGGGCTTGGGAACTCAGCGAAGGACTTCCTGCGGAAGGGATTGGTGCATGTGACATTCTGCTGGCCCCAGAACTGTTGCTTTGGGTTCCTGTGGAATGTTGTTGGAATCAGTTCTGGGTTCAAGAGCATTCGCAATGTATATTTGTTTATTCGAGAAGTCTTGATAGTTACAGAGTTCATGGACACATCTTCATAGGTACAAGTGTGCACATGCTCACACCCACACACATACACGCGCGCACACACAGAGCATGTGTACACACATGCACTAGGAGAGCCCATGCCAGAGCGCTGATGGGAGCGTGCCAGCGATGTCCAGATGCAGAGCCTGTTGGCTTTTTGCGTGGCTTAGAGCCTAGGCCCCTGCAGGGAGACTGAGGTCGTGGGCGGGCCGAACTCCTCAAAGAGCTTCGGGAATTTGGGCGAATTACTTCCCGGAGCCTCATTTTCCACACCGGTGCCTTAGGGAGAAGTGCCTCTGCAGAAGGTAGTTCTGGGAGGAAATGAACTGACACATGTGAGCAATAACAGCGCGTAAAGTCTGGTACAGAGGAAGCATTTGGTAGATGCTACCTTTTTGTTATTCCGTGACAGAAAGTTGAACGTGACGCTGGGTACCACTGGCGTTGATGGACATGGAATTTCTTAGACTAACCCTACTGTGGAGTCTGAGCAGAGGCAAGTGGGGTAACGCTTTGCTGTGAGTGCTAGTATTAGAGCTGGGGTCAGACCCCAGGCCCCACCTACTACTCTGTGACTTTGGGAGAGTTACTTTGCTTCTCTGCGCCCCAGTTTCCTCATCTGGAAAAGGGGGATAGAAATTCTTTCACAGGGTTCATGAAAAGAGTTGAGTAAGGGAAGATATATCTCAGTGTTTGTCATTCTGAAATACTCTGTCCCTTCACGGAGTTGTGACCATAAGATTCCTTTTTGCCCGGCCAGTGTGGATCAGTGGTCCTATGAACCAGGGAATCACAGTTCAATTCCCTGTAAGGGCACATGCCCAGGTTGTGGGTTCAATCCCCAGTTTGGGGTGTGCTGGAGGCAGCTGATCAATGATTCTCTTTCATCATTGATATCTTCCCCCTCTCCCCCGAAATCAATAAAAATATATATTGTTTTTTTGTGCTAATATTTGATATTTCTCAATTACTGTTTGGCAATAAAAATGCTCAAATAAGAATCATGTTGCTAAATTGACTGGGCCGGCAAGCCCTCCCACAGAGCTGTGTCTGTGTTAAGCTGCGTCTGAATTTTGTGACTATGCAGATCGAACCAGTCACATTTTCTTCCTTAACCTGAAAGGATGCCCTGATGATGAATTATTCCCTTAAACCAGAAGCTCCTTTTCCTCAGATCAATCCAGCCGACCTAGGAGAGGCTGCGGGTTCGGTTCCAGACCAGCAGTAAAGCAAGTGTCATTATCTTTTTGCTGGTGGAGGGTCTTGCCTTCAATTTGTAAAAAAGGCACCATCTATGCAGTGTGAGAAAGCCAAGCACAGTAAAACAAGTATGCCTGAATTCCTTTTTCTCTCTCTTTTTTTAAAAATATATTTTATTGATTTTTTTACAGAGAGGAAGGGAGAGGGAGAGAGAGCTAGAAACATCGATGAGAGAGACATCGATCAGCCACCTCCTGCACGCCCCCCACTGGGGATGTGCCCGCAACCAGGATACATGCCCTTGACCGGAATCGAACCCGGGACCCTTCAAGTCCGCAGGCTGACACTCTATCCACTGAGCCAAACCGGTTTCGGCTCCTTTTTCTCTTTAAAGAGCGTTTGCCATTTCCAGTTAAATCGATGGCTGCAGCCTGAGCTTTCATTTCTCTTCATTCCTTCCCAAGAAGTTAAATAAATGGGCGAAGCTAATGGAGGAGAGGGCAAAGGGCAGGAGGACGCATCTTCCAGCTGGGATCCATGGCTCGTGGCAGCCTCGGAGCCCGGGCATCTACAGCCGGTCTCTGTGAAAAGGCCCCCTCCCGGATCATCTGGAAAGGGAGACCCCTAACGTCTTATCCCCTGGGGTCAGGCTTTGGCAGGACTCCTGAATCAGGATGAGAGCCAGGGGGACTCTGGGGTCCCAGGAGTGTTGCCGGTGGCCATTTAAGCGGGGTCTGCAAGAGGAGGAGCCTCCTAACCTGATTAGCTCAGACAAGAAGGGCTCAGAGCCAGGCAATGAGGGGCGATGTCGTGGGTTCACCCAGCAGCCAGACATTTCACAGGCTGTAATTTACTCTGAGGATGGTGGGGGGCAGGGCCGTGCAGAAGTGACCTTTAATTCTGCTGAATTAGAAAGCCGGGCTCTGTGGTCTGATTGTCTGGGACCTTAGAATGACCTTGGAATGGTCGTCCACGGTCGCTGCCACCCAGGGTTGCATTTCTCAGCTCTGCCACCCAATGGCCCAATCTGTGGCCGCTCAGGATCCAACACTTCACGCAACGTCTCTGCTCCCCACAGCAAAGTCCACTGTCAGTGCCATGTGTGGTCCATTCCATGGCCGGCCCTTCCCTTGTCTATGCTCGTCCTTGGACACACTGCTTAGGATTTCGGAGGGGGCGGGCGGGGTTATCTGCAGTACCCTGCCTGTGCAGCTCTGCTTGGCTGGCCAGCACCTTCTTCTTTGACCTGCTAGACAATGTGCACTGCGAGCCTGGGATTTGGGGGGGATTCCAATGCACCCCCAAATTGTGAAGCTGGCTCTGGGCACAGAGCAGCCAGCTCCTCTGCCAGGACTCAGATGTGGAAAGTCTGACCAGGCAGTGGACCTCCCCAGGCTTCAGGCAGCCCCCCTGCCTAATGGGGATTTCACAGCCCACATCCCCGTTAATTTCACACAAACATGGAGCAGATTGGATGAGCGTCACGGAAAACTTAGCGAGCGCCGGCCAGTAATTGTTTTATGTGGCACTTGAGGGCCAGGTGTCTATCAAGAGGGGTTCCAAAGGCATTTCTTTGACTCCATAAATTAATTTAATAGGCAACATGGTTATGCGGTTAATATTTAATGGTTCCGTGGCCTCAACAAGTTGAAAACTTTCATCTCACTAATAAGCTTGAGCTATACTTTAGGGGCTCGGACTAACAATTTTATAAGTGACTCCATTTATCCTGTGACATACACGTTTGCAGTATTTGTCTAGGGCAGTGGTCGGCAAACTCATTAGTCAATAGAGCCAAATATCAACAGTACCAGTGGTACCTCGAGATACCAGTTTAATTCGTTCCGTAACCTTGAGGCGTGGGAAACTATGAGACACTCGAGTCGTGGTAAACTGGTGCAGCCGGCCGATCCTCGAGATTACTCCTATCTCAAATGTTGCTCGTATTTCAAAGCAAAAATCGCTCGCTCGACGGCTCGTATCTCAAAAATCTCATATGTTAGGGTACTCGTATCTCGAGGTTCCACTGTACAACGATTGAAATTTCTTTTGAGAGCCAAACTTTTTAAACTTAATACTTCTTCTAACACCCCTTCTTCAACATAGACTCACCCAGGCCGTGGTGTTTTGTGTAAGAGCCACAGTCAAGGGGCCGAAGATCCGCATGTGGCTCGAGAGCCGCAGTTTGCCGACCACAGGTCTAATATAAATATCCCGGGATTGGGGGAGTGAAGGGATGAGAGTGTTTGAGAATGATCAGCTCCCCCTTTGCCATGTTAGTGACATTTGTAAAGTCTCTGTTTCCTGGCGGGTGTGGCAAACATTTTTGCTGTCTGAAAAGCGGAGCTTGCTTCTATTCTGCTGTCAGCGATAGATTTGCCTGAGGATCGATGGCTTTCTTTGTGGGAGAAATGAGGGCTTGGCTCTAGTTAGGCTGGGGGAGGGACTCCAAGCCCAACAAGACCCTCTGACGCTCACGGGCGCATTCATTTTTATCCCCATTTCCCAGATTTGAAAGCAGAGGCTATGACTTGCGGTGGTTCTTAGGCCCAGGTATTCTCCCTCCCACCGAGGGAATGTCCCACCATGGCCCATCATTGGTTCTCATTACTAAAGAGAAAGGACCCAGCCTGCGTGGCTCAGTGGTGGAGTCTCAACCTATGAACTAGGAGGTCAGGGCACATGCCCAGGTTGCTGCCAATCCCCAGTGTTGGGCGTGCAGGAGGCAGATGATCAATGATTCTCTCTCTCTCCCTCTCTCTCTCTCTCTCTCTCTCTCTCTCTTTTTAAAAAATATATTTTATTGATTTTTGACAGAGAGAAAGGGAGAAAGATAGAGAGTTAGAAACATCGATGAGAGAGAAACATCCATCAGCTGCCTCTTGCACACCCACCACTGAGGATGTGCCCGCAACCAAGGTATGTGCCCTTGACCGGAATCAAACCTGGGACCCTTCAGTCTGCAGCCGACGCTCTATCCACCAAGCCAAACTGGTTTTGGCTCATTCTCTTTTATCACTGATGTTTCTATCTCTCTCTCCTTTTCCTTTCCTCTATGAAATCAATAAAAACAAATTTTTTAAAAAATAAAGAGAAAGGTTCATGTTGCAACCAAAAGAGTCCTTTAAGAGGCACCAAAGCTCCTTGCATGCTCAGTTCTAGATGGCGAGGAACTTCATTGCTCAGGGCGGAGACAGGCAGAGAGGCAAGACTGCTTCGTCCGTGCTTCCCCGGTGGTCTGCTTCTGGGGGACCTGGGTGGTAGAATCTCCCCATCTGCTCTGGTTCAGACAGCCCCAGGCAAAGGAGTTTGCAGCCTGTCCCTTTCTCCTTACAGGCCCTCAGAGGAGCCCCATTGCCCATAAGAACCTCCAAGGGCTGCTCAGGCCGAAGCTCTCACCTCTCTCCTCCGAACTCCACTGTCCAGTCTGCCGGAAGTTTGGCCATTCCCAACTGGGCAGACCCCCTGAGGCTCCCGCCCCTTGGCCTGTGCTAGCCCCTCACCTAGCTTCCACAGGGTCCCTCCCAGAAGCCTCCGGACTCCCCGGGGAAAGCTGACCGCTTCTCTTTCATTCCCCAGAAAGCCCTGTGCATGCCCCCCCACCACACAGTATCCCCAGGAGGAGGGTCACATCCATGTGTCTGTCTTCTCCAGGCCAGAGCTCCTGAAGGCCCCCTCTGTTTCCTTGTGTCTTCACTCACCAGCAAGAAGCCTGGCCCCACGGGGGCATCCAGCCGGTATCTGATGACAAGATGCAAAGATCAGTACAAGCACAGGAAACCTCGGAAGAGGGTGACATGTCCCCAAGGCCCGATGTACTAGGATCCCTTGTGAAACGGCTTAAACTGCAGCCGCAAATTGGCCACTATTTCCGTTTCAAAGGATTTGCTGCCTAAACCCTTTAAAAAGAGAACTCCTGTGTTTGCCATACTCTGACTTACAGACATTCTGTGAGCACCCAGCTTCCTAGACGGTGGTGATGTGGAAGGAACAGTTGGGGCAGGATAGAGGAGCCCCCGGAGTGGGGATGGGGCAAGAGTGGGGGCCAAATGGGCAGAACTCCAATCCCCGTGACACACCCTCACCCACCCAGGGTCTCTGGGCTTTTACCTAGAGATGTCCATTGATTAGGAACCAAAATGATGCTGGTAAAAAGAGGAAAACGTCTGATCCCGGGAAAGAGCAGGGCACACACCTTGTTTTGCTACATGCAGAACTTCGCTTTTTGTCCTGAGACAGGCATTACCCAGGCAGTGGGCTTCATGGAGGGGTTCATTTCGGAGCAGAGGGTCTGAACGCAGCCTGGCCAGGGTCCCCTCCCATGCTGCTCGCTTGCAAAGACCAGGCTCAGGAAGGGGTCTCAGAAACATGCAGTGCGGCCACCCTCTCCCTTATCTGAATCTGCACCATCCGGAATGGTGACCTGTTGCCAAGGGTGGCCCATGCCACTGGCTCCCAGGAAATGGTCTCCGGGGCCAGGAGCTGGAGACCCCAGGGCAGGTGAGGTCTGGGGGAGGGGGGCCCTGGACGAACTGGCTGATGGGCAAACCTGGATGGCTCTTGAGTGCCTAAGCCCCACTGCCTCAGCCCCTCCCCTCCCCGTTTCTCCAGATCTGCTGTCAGCAGCTCGTCTACCCTCTGGACCACAGGATGCCAAGGTTGGATAGGGACTGATGTTAGCTCAGCTGGCATCCTGCATGCTCTAAGCAGCCCCACGGGACAGGGGCCCCTTTCTAGATGCTGAAGGCTCTGGGGTCATTCCAGCCCTTTCTCCCTCCTGGGGGCCTTCCGACCCTCCAACCTCACCTGAGTCACAGCTCTGATAGAAAGGCTCCGTGAGAGCGATTGGTAGATCTGACACTGAAGTCGCTGATAGTGGTGCTATTTACAGTCCTGGAGCCGCTGGCTGCTAGAGCTAGAAGAGACTTCAGAATGTCTCTGGTCTGGAATGGCCCCAGCTGTGTGCCCTGGGCTGTCAGTAAGGAATCGCTGGGAAAACCAGCTCTACAGTCAGAGAGGCCTGTGGGTAATGGTGCAGGCGGTAGAGAGAAGTCGACCGGACAGAGCGTAGGCTCTGGACTAGACGGCCCCATTTAAAGCCTTGCAGCTTAGTAGCTTTGTGGCCTTGGGAAACGACTTAACCTCTCTGTGCTTCATTTTGTCCTAATGCGGGCTTGGGATCGTGTTCATACCTATCTCGGGTTTAACTTGATGATTAAATGAGGCAGCAGTCCCCAGGATGTCATAGTGATGAATACGTGCTGGCCTAATGAAGCCCTACGGGTTTCTCTCCTGTAGGACTTGTCAGAACCCTTGCTGGGATAATGAATGTGGTGATTTCCAAGACCAAGATGGGGAATCCTCAGAGCAGCCTTTCACATGTGCCCACAGAGCTGAGGTTATCTCTTCAGACAGGTGTTCCATGAGACAGAGTTTGAGATTCCAGAGCTAGTCTGGTGGCAGAGTTAGTCTGTTTTATCCTAAAAGAAACGACAGCCAGGTCATGCAGCAAGTATAGAAAGGCAGAGTTGGAACTAGAATTTTGGTCTCCGGACTCCCCTTCCCGTGTTCTTTCTAGCGTGCACCATTGCTTTCACCATCAGAATAATGGCCACGAAGACAATAGTGCAACAGCTAGCATTCCCTGGGCATTTGCTTGATGCCAGGCACTGGGCTAGGCTCCTCAGATTTATGATCTCACTGAACCTTCGAACAGGTAGGGGCCATACCAGACCCACTCCACTGAGCTCAGAGACGGCACCTGATATATTCAGCATCACACAGCATCCTGGCAAATGGCACAGCCAGAACGCAAACCCACGTGTGCCTGGCCCTGAGGCCCCAACTTCACCACCCCCTGGCAGGCATTTTGAATGTGCAGTGGCAGAACTTTAGGCCCGAGCCAGGGGTGGTGCCCCCAGAAGTTCCCATAGATCGGCCCTACCTGCTCCTCTCCGGACGGCTGGGGATGGGGGTTCCCCGGCTCTGGCAGCCACCCCCAGCCCAGGCCTCCAGGACTGACTGCTCAGCAGCGGCTCTCCTGCCAAATGATTTTGGCCAGAGATGGGCTTGGCGGCCGCTCTGATGGGAGCCGCTCGGAGCTGAGAGCCTCTTGTCAGCCTGAAATCAGGACGAGCTCTCCATGCGCTCCCCTCGGGGCTCCCTATTAAATAAAGATGTCTGCAGCGGCTCCACCAAAAGGCCCCTTTGTCTGAGGCCCTCGCGGCCCACGCGGCCTCTGCCCCCAGAATGCCGGTCTCTGTCGGCATGAAGAGCCCCTGTGTTCGCCGCCGGTGCTGGGCGAGCCGCAGCCTGGCGGGCTCTGCGCCTGGCGGGTGGCGGTGCGCTGAGCGGGGAGGGCGCTAGCGCTTGGCCTCTGGAACCCTGCCCTGCATCCCCTCTCCGTCCCGTCAGGGAGGCGACGCTGGCAGTGACTCTGCGCACACAGAGCCCAGTGGCTCCTCCTGCCTCCTACCCATCCCAAGCAGTCGGTGTTTCCTTCTGAGCCTCGTGCCTCCTGCAGGAGCACTGCATCTGCACATGCCCGCTTCCCTCTTCTCTCCATGTCCCTGTCTCTCTGTCTCCATCTCTCTCTCCTTTCCCCCACCTTTTCTCTGTCTCTTTTTAAATATATTTTTTATTGATTTTTTTTTTTTTTTTACAGAGAGGAAGGGAGAAAGATAGAGAGTTAGAAACATCGATGAGAGAGAGACATCGATCAGCTGCCTCCTGCACGCCCCCCACTGGGGATGTGCCCACAACCAAGATACATGCCCTTGACCGGAATCTAACCCGGGACCCCCCAGTCTGCAGGCCGATGCTCTATCCATTGAGCTAAACTGGTCTCGGCTCTCTGTCTCTTTTTAAAAGAATATATTTTTATTGATTTCAGAGAGGAAGGGAGAGGGAGAGAGAGAGAGGAAAACATCAATGATGAGAGAGCATCATTGATTGGCTGCCTCCTGCACGCCCCCTACTGGGGATCGAGCCCACAACCTAGGAATGTGCCCTGACTGGGAATCAAACTATGACCTCCTGGTTCATAGATTGATGCTCAACCACTGAGCCACATCAGCCAGGCCTCTCTGTCTCTTTTCCTTTCTTCCTCTCAGTCTTTCTTTCCCTTTTCCTTCTATCCTTCCCGGGGAAGAAAACAGCACACACCACATGTGTTAACTGAAAACTTGAACTCTGTGGGGGCAACTTCCACCCATCCTACCTTCTGCGCACAGTGTCCCCAGGGGAAACAGACAATGGGGACAAAGCGGGCAACACATCATCAGGTGTGCCGTGGTGGGTGCAGGGGCTGGGGCTGGCTCATCCCTGTGCCAGGGCACCGCCCCTGTCAGGCACATGTGGAAAAACCTCCACTCTTTGTCAGATCATTGGAGAGTCGGGGGGCTAGGACAGTGCTTGAGGCATGGTAGTTACTTATTAAATGTTGAATCCCCTTCCTTTCTGTTTCCTGGCTGTTCATGCGGATGTGATCTGTTAGAGACCCATGGAAAGCCATGGGTTCTAGAAGGAACCACTGGGAGTTGCAGTGTTGCCTTATATGTTTGGTATAGGACCTTGTCTCAGCTTGCCCAGGTGTGGGTTTGGCATTGAGAAGGGCCATTGTGGTAGAATGCCTTGTGCTCAATGCCACACTTGGATTGTTACCTGATCGGCTCAGAGAAGGATTAAACTATCACTTCCCTCTTCCTCAAAACAATCATTCTGTTGATGCAGCCTAAGACCATGTGTGCTTTTATGCCCCATTATCATGTCCCTCTTATTTGGACTTCTGCACATCAGAACCCTTATTTATTCTTTCAGTAGAGGCCCGGTGCATGAATTCGTGCATGGGTGGGGTCTGGCCGATCTACCCTGATCGGGCCAATTGGGCGGGGCCAGCTGGGGGTGGGGGGGTCTGCAGGTGGTTGGCCAGCTGGCTCCACCCCCTGGTTGAACTCCTGGTCAAAGGGACAATTTGCATATTGGCCTTTTATTACATAGGATGATTTCATTCATTGAAACAAATACTTCCTGGGTCAGGCACTCTTCTGGGATCTGGAGACACAGTCAACAGGCCCAACTAAAGTCCCAGCCTGCATGGAGCTTACCTTCTAGCGAGACCTTTCCCACCCTCGATGGGGCCTGTGGGCAGGCCATCTGGCCTCTCTGAGCCTCTGTCCCCAAATCTGTAACATGCAGATGAGATCTGCTCTCATGATCTCATCAGGAGGGTTCCCAGTGACTATACTGGGGGTCTCCGCATGCTTGACACTGGTTCGGCTGGTTCGGCTACTGGTGGAGGTGGCTGGGAGGCACAGGTTTATGAAAGGGTCTTGTCCAGCTGACCATCGACCTGGAGCCCCTTTTTCAGCAGTTCCTCACTCCTGCCGTCCTGGGGTTTCCTCTTCCTCTCCTGGCTCCAGCCCAGAGTCTCTTGATCCTGTCTCTCAGCCCTGCTTTGTCAGTGACCGCTCCTGTCTGTTTGGACCAAAGGATCATTCCCGTATTTTCTCTCCAGACTGGATTAAGGGGCCCAGAAGCAGGGCTTCACCTGGCCCCACCCCTCTATGGTTATCAGGGGTCCCTGTGCCTCAGGCTGCAAGGTGTGGAGTACACGCTGGTGTGTAGCAGGAACTCTGACTCTCAGCTGACCGTGATCTCTCACTTTCCCGCAGCAGGCTCTCAGTCTTTCATGGACAGTGAGCTTACAGCGGGCCCACAGTCTCTCTGGACAGTTTTCTTCCTCCTCTCTGCCTGTCCAGCCCTTCTAGCCTCGCTCAGGCCCGCTCCTCTCAGAAGCCTTTCTACACCCTTCAGCTTGTCCTGCTCCTCCAGGCATCCTCCGCTTAGCTGAATGAGACCCTGCTGTGTCAGGCTCTGGCCTCCTCTCCTTTGCTCAGTGCTCTCAGGGCTCTGACCTCACTCAGCTCCTGGACCCTCCATGCTTGATCTCCCCGCCTACCTTGGCCAGTTAACTCCTACCCATCCTTCAGAACCCAGCTTCAAGGCGTCTTTCTAAAACCCCTCTCCCTTTCAAACTCCGCGGTAGCACCTGTTGTCCTTGGTAGAATGATCAACTTGTTAAATGGTTCATTGTGAATCAGTGTTTAGGGACTGTGGGCATCTGGTACAGCCATACTATGGCTAGTGAAAGACAAGGCTGGTGGGATAAAACCTTGGGTTGTCAGGCTAGAGATCTTGGACTTACTGTGGGGACATGGGAATTCTTTCAGGGTTCATGCAGAAGGAGTAGTTCCCAAGGGCCTTGAGACCTAGGGTCCAATGGTCATCGTTTCCTTTTTCTTAAAAAATATATTTTATTGATTTTTTTACAGAGAGGAAGGGAGAGGGATCGAGAGTTAAAAAGATCAATGAGAGAGAAACATTGATCAGCTGCATCCTGCACACCCTCTATTGGGGATGTCCCTGCAACCAAGGTACATGCCCTTGACCGGAATCGAACCTGGGACCCTTCAGTCCACAGGCCAACGCTCTATCCACTGAGCCAAACCAGTTAAGGCCATTGTTTCCTTTTGATTGGCTGATTGTTTAGTTGCTTTGATTGGCTAGTTCAGTGGTCGGCAAACTGCAACTCGGTTTGCTGCTCTGTTGACTGATGTGTTTGCCCACCATTGGGCTAGATGAATGGTCGGTGTTTGGTTGGTTGAATTGTTGGTTAGATGATTGATTGGTTGACTATTTTTCCTTATTTTTATTACTTGGCTGGTTGGTTAGTGATTAATTGGCTGGATGGTTAGTGATGGGGTGGATGGACAGATGGAGAGTTGTTTCATTCATTGACTGATTGGTCATCTGTTGTCTCGTTGTCTGGTAGGATGGTGGGTGGCTGGTTAACTACCTTCCTCAACACAGTTTTTGAGCCCCCATCCCTGTTAGCCCACATTGACCCTGCGTTTGGTTTTCCTGGTCCCAGGTTCATCAGGCCTAATGCCCTTCCTCCCATCTCCCCACAGGCGCTGGTCCGGCTGCCTCCCCACATTTCACAGTGCGATGAAGTCTTCCAGTTCTTTGAGGCCCGACCGGAAGATGTCAACCCTCCAAAAGAGTAAGTGGCAGCCCCGGCGGCTCCAGTGTGTCTGGCAGGTGTGGGAGAGGCAGGTGGCACGTGGCGGTGGGGAGGAGAAATCCCGAAGACCAGGGTGTGTGTTGCATAGTCCCAGGGGTGCCATTCATACGACACTTCCTGTGAGCGGTGCCCAGGGCGGTTGTAAAGTGGGCAGCCTGCACAGCAGTCCAGCCAGAAGGGGCCATTTTCCTTATTCGGGCTGTAAGACCAAGCCCAACGTGGCCTGGACCCTTGAGGCAGGAAAAAGCATGGTCCGGCTCAGGGCTCACCTGGCCTGACAGTGGCCGTCTCCCTTGCTGGCGCCACAGGCTTAAGAAACCAGCAAAGGCTACACAGACCTTCAGAAACCCAGCAGTGACTTGGTTCACAAAGTGGGGTCGTTAGTGGAGAACCGCCGGAATAGGACGCAGAGTCTTGCGTTCACCGCCCTCCTCTGCTGCCTGCGAGCCACACCGCTTCGCGGCAGACCGCCCCCTGACCCCCTCTTGTCGCATCTGCACAGAGGGATGGCGATTGATCCCTGCCCTGGCTACCCCTGGGGATTGTCTGTGAGACTCAGAGGACAGGAGGGCTGGGCAGGAGCTTGGCAGAGGACAAAATGAAATACAAAGGTGTGTTCGCTCCAGAGGGAGAGACATCACTCTCACTGCACCTACTATGTGCCAGACTCGTGAGAGAGTTTGCCCCAGGAGTTTTACATCCTCATCCCCCCCACATCTCAGATAAGGAAACGGAGGCTCACAGCTGGAGCTGGGACATGAACCCACAATTTGCTGATGTCAAACCGAGGCCCGTAGTCTTTCCACTCCTCCTGCCTTCCTGATCTGGGGTGGAGCTCGGGGACCAGAAGGTGGGCCTGGTGCCGCTCATGGTGCCCTCTCTGTCCTGCCCTCTGTGCTCCCCTGCCAATAACTTTCCCCAGGCAGACGAAGGCTCGAGAGACAAGCCCTGTCTGTCCTTCCGTCCCTACCTGGCTCTGCTGCCCCCCAACGGGGACGGCCTCTTGGGACCTCCTGTTCTCCTCCCTTCCATGGGAAGAGAAAGGCTCCTTCCGGGAAGAGTTGCCATTGGAGTCACTCATGATCATGATCCCGCGGGAGGGGAGAGGGACATGGCTGGTGGGGGAAGTAGCAGGTGTATCACCACAAAATCAGCAGACGCTGCCTTTGCTTTGTGCCTCTAAACCCCACTCTCTGCCAGTCAGCTGAGTAAACGGGCCCTGGTTTACCCATCCGTCTGCACACTAATGGCAGGTGCACCTTTTGCCTGTCTCCACCAGGCCCTCGAGGGATGGTGCAAACCAGGCTCAGGGAGAGAGACAGCTGGGTACGGGCGAGGCAGCGGGCCTGGCTTTGCAGGACCCGGCTCCCAGCTCAGCGCCTGCCGCCCGCCTCCGTGATCTCTGACCGTCGCTCAGCCTCTGTGCCTTTCTGTTTTCCACCCCTAAGGTGAAATGATACGTATCTCAGAGAGTCCAGGGGGCTTACGGAGCCATGTGCACTGAGGCCACCTGGCAGGTGCCCCTGGCACGTGGGGATGCGCATAGTTTTGCCTGAGGAAGGTTGCGGAACAGAGTGGGGTGTGAAGGCTCCACCCCTGCAGACCACAGCCTGGCCTTTTCGGGTGTAAAGCACTGGGCCTCCAAGCTCCCATGGGTATGGCGTTATCTGCCTGTTTCTTTTCTTTAATATATTTTATTGTTTTTTTACAGAGAGGAAGGGAGAGGGATAGAGAGTTAGAAACATTGATGAGAGACATCCATCAGCTGCCTCCTGCACGCCCCACACGGGAGATGTGCCCGCAACCAAGGTACATGCCCTTGACTGGAATCGAACCTGGGACCCTTCAGTCTGCAGGCCGATGCTCTATCCACTGAGCCAAACCGGTTTCGGCATATCTGCCTGTTTCTCGAGGTGGCATCAGTCACCTGGGCTGGTTCACACCTGGTCTGGCAAGATGTGGCCTGAGATCAGCCACCTCTCCAGCTCCAAGCAGGCATGGGGCTCTGAAGTGGGGTGATAGCTGCAGCCAGATGTTCTAGGGGGCTTCTCCTCCCCCGGACCCCTCCGCCTGCAGGGCCTGCCAGGAGAGGCCCCTGTTCCACTGCAGACTGTGCTCCCCTAAGAGCCCAGCCCGGGAGGTGAACCCTGGGCTGCTGGCTGATCTCTGTCAGCCTCACGCCTGGACCCCCTCCCTCCCTCCCTCCCTCCCTCCCTCCCTCTCTCTCTCCCTCCCTCTCAGACCTGCTTTCACCTTCCCAGCCACCCCATCCTGAACATAAACACGGGATCAAGTAACAGCGTATTTTGACTCTGGGGCGATTGTGGGGCGGCTTATCACATTATCAAAGCCTGTGGGTTTAATTGGAGTTTTGCAGTTCGCCCCAGCCTCTTTCAAGTGTGATGCCGCGGGGGCAGGGAGCGTTCAAGGGGGCAGGCGGGGGGCCATGTCCCTTTCCCTCTGGCACATAAGGTAAGGCCTGCAGCCACCCAGCCGAGGTGGGGGAGGTGGGCAGCCGGCCTGGGCCCTGGGCTTTGATCCAGGCCGCCCGCTGACTGCCTCGGTGGAGAGCGGGGCCCACCTCCCGGCTGCTGGCAATTGCTCTTCTAGACAACTGGCACTGTCCTCTGACGACTAGGACTGCCTGACGTGTGCTGCCACTGCGTGTGAGCAGGGCTGAGGTCAGCTGAGGTCAGAAGCATTATTTTATGTTATTCGTTTATCTTTAAAAATGTATTTTTGTTGGTTTCAGAGAGGAAGGAAGAGGGATAGAGAGATAGAAAAGAAACATCAGTGATGAGGGAGAATCATTGACTGGCTGCCTCCTGCACACCCCCAACTGGGGATCGAGCCCGCTACCAGGCATGTGCCCTGACCGGGAATCAAACCGTGGCCTCCTGGTTCCTAGGCCAGCGCTCAGCCACTGAGCCACTCCAGCCGGGCCTGGCATTGTTTTAGATTCACCTTTCTCCTTCACACCTCTCCATCCCCCTCATCAGCACACCCTGCAGCGCCGCCTTAGAATAGCCTACACCTCGCCATCTCCCCTGCCGCTACCCCGGCCAACCCTTATCCTCTCCCCTGGATTCTGGCCCCCTGGCTAGTGTCCTGCCGCTGCCCTTGTTCTCTGTGGTCCATTTCACAGCAGTGGGAGGAATGACCACTTAAAAATACACATCAGCTCAAAACCCTCCCTGCTTAATTAAAAAAAAAAATGCCAAAACCGGTTTGGCTCAGTGGATAGAGCGTCGGCCTGCAGACTGAAAGGTCCCAGGTTCGATTCTGGTCAAGGGCATGTACCTTGGTAGCGGGCACATCCCCAATGGGTGGTGTGCAGGAGGTGGCTGATCGATGTCTCTCTCTCATCGATGTTTCTGCCTCTCTATCCCTCTTCCTTCCTCTCTGTGAAAAATCAATAAAATATATTTAAAAAAAACAAACACAAAACCCTTCCTGCTGCCCCCCACTGCTGTCCCTCAGAGTCAAGGCCTCCTCCTCCTGCCTCCTCCATCCCCTCTGGTGACCCCTCCTGCTGCTCTCGCACTGCCCCTGCTGCAGCCACTCTGGAAGCTTGCTGCTTCTCACATGGGTCAGATTGGTTCCTGCTCCAGGGCCTTTGCCCCGGTCTTCCCGCCCCCGGGAACACTCACCTGCCCAGGAGTCTGTTGGCCCAGGCCCTCACTCCACTTTAACCTTTATTTGGGGCAGCCACTCGCAGCCACAAGGCCAGGCTGCAGCCTCCTTTTGTCACCTCACCATTGCTGGCTCCCTGCTCTCAGCTTGAGCCTGAGGTCGGGGTGGACACACAATCACCCGGTTCCCCTGTCACAGAGGGGACAATGGAGGCCAGGGCTGGGCAGGTGCGCCTGCGTCTCACCACACGGTGAGCATCGCTTGGACCCGCTACCTGTCTCTGGCGCCAGAGCTCCGGTGGCTCCTGGTGGGCTCAGGAGTTGGGCTCTGGTCCTCCTGCTCCCAGCGCCCCCGCTAGGCCCGGGCTCCTTTCTTCCTGCTGCAGCCGGGAACGCGGGCAAATTCTTGAACTGGCACGGGCGGGGCAGAGCCTTGCTAAACAGGTTTCGGTTCTTTAGCCCCAGGGCCGCAGCGCCACCCTCTCGTGGCCTAGAACAATGGTCCAATGTTCGGAGGGACCTGGAGTGAGAGGCCGCGGGCCCGGGGCCAGATCAGGGCCGGTTCTGCCCAGCCTGCCCGGAGAGCCGCCTTCCCTTTGTCCGGAGGCCCACCCTCAACACCCGCCACCTGCCATGTCCCGGGGACACCTGGCAGGCCCGCGAGAAAGGGACGGAGGCTGTGGACCTGACTGAGGCAGAGCCCGGGGTTGGTCGGGGCTAGGGGCTTGTTGAGGTGGCGCTGAGGGAGGCACAGACCAGGGACGCAGACCAGGCAGAGGGCAGGCAGTTGCTCGGGCCCGGGCTGGGCACAAGGTCAGACCAAGGAAAGGCACTCCTCTGCAAGGCCTCCCCGCTCCCTTCCCGTCCGTCTTTCGGGAGGGGCTGGAGGCTGGGGCTGTCCTCCCGGCAGAAAGCGGAGTCCAGGAGGGCAGAGGGCACTTGGCCAGCCCTGCCTCAGCACCCAGAAGGAAGACGGAGGGGTGTGGCACTGCCGCTGGGATAGCGCCAAGAATCTGGGGAGACTCCTCCAGGAACCCCACATCCTCGACCTGGTCAGCGTTCAGGCCGGGCCTGCTCTGGAGTCTGACTGCAGACCTCAGGATCGATCCAGGCTCCCCTGCGGCGTGACCTTGAGTTTAACTAACTTCAGAGGCAACAGGGGGACATCCAGCTCTGAAGCCGTGTGCAAGGGGAGTCTTAGTCCCCCCCCCCCCGCAACCCCATAATTACCACCCCTCCCTGGTAACCAGCCCCCTGGTGTGCTACCCCTCCACAAAGGGTCCGCGGCAGAGCTAAATCTCACCCCCAAGCCTTTGGCCTCCTAGACCAGGGCTTCCCCTGTGGCTTCCAGCAGGAGGCACTCATCCATTTGACCCCGTTCTCAGTGTGAGGCAGGGGGCCCGTGCAAGTGGACGCGGCTCAGCCCTGCCCGTGGGGAGGGAGACCGCACAGGCAGGGCTTGGCTGGCTGCTGTGGGAGCCCCCTGCTGCTCTGGCCAGCAGCCTGGCTCCTCCCCTACCTGCTGGGCGGGCTGGGAAATAGTTAAACTTCCCCAGGCCTCAGTTTCTCAATCTGTAAAATGGGGCTTACAACAGCTGCGGAGCCAATGGCGATCCACCGCAACAGTCCAGCCTGGTGAGGGGGTCAGGGAGGTCTCCCTGAAGAGGCAGCTTTCAAGCCGAGAGGGAGGTGACAGCCAGTCCCCGAAGGGGAGTGGGAGAGAAGGGCAATCAGGTTAGAGTCCCTGGGAGACTGTGGCAGTTTAAAGGGATTAAAGAAATTGCCTTCTGGCTTCTCTCTCTCTCTCTCTCTCTCTCTCTCTCTCTCTCTCTCCCTCCCCCTCGCCCCCCATCTCTCCCTGTCTTTTTCTAAGCATGTCCTTGGGTGATGATTAATAAAAGAAAAATAAGTAAATACTCTTCCTGGAGAGAGCATATTGGCTTTGGCTGGGCCGCTGATGGCTGTAGGAATGGAAGACACTGAAGACATTCATAGCAACAGTGAGATGTGAAAGAGGCAGCGTTCTAGAGCACACGTGACCCTTTCCCCTTCCCTGGCCCGATGAGTTGTGTCTTAAGGTTGATTGGAGTTGAGGCACCACTTAACACTAGTAACTTGGTCACTTCAAGTGTCTTACTTAGTTCATGGGATGTGTTTCTTACCCCACCTCCTGGCAACAGTGGGTATTACAGCCGCCAGCATTTTGGCGGGTGCCTGCAGACTCAGATGTGCCAGCAGCTGTGCTGGACCCTGGAGCATGATCTATCTGGTTCAGTCGTCATTACAGTCCTGTGAGGTTCATGCCTCCTTTTTGCAGCTGAGGAACCTTAGGCTCAGAAAACTTGTGCTTTCCCGGCCCTCGGAACCAGACCGGAGGATTCCCAGAGCATCCCCAGGCCTGGAGCATCCCGAACGCTGGTGCATGGAGCGGAGAGCGGAAACCTTAGGGAGGCTTGACTGGGAGCCTGGCTGATGGCCAGGAGGGGCAGCTCCTGTAAATGACCAAGGGAGCCAGCGCCAGGCTGTGGTCAGGTCTGACTTAATTAGGTGGAGACCGCCTCCTGATTAGAGAAGGCTGTCCCTGCCAAGCCAGAGAAGGAAAGATTAACCACTGGGCGTGGCCAGATCCCCACCCCAAGCGGGAGCAGGCACCCGGGAGCCTGTCTCACCTGGCCAGGGACGCGTGGAGACCTGCCACGCTGCAGGCAGCTGCCTCGGGAGCCGGAGTGCAGAAGACGTGGATTATCCCCACCTTGGCCCACACCCGGCATGGGCGGGTAAAGCCCCCACTGTGTGTGGGGCCCTGTGCCAGATCCTGCAGGCTAGGAAGATCTTGATGGGCCAGACATGGGGGAGAGGCAGGTGTTTCTGGCTTACCAAGATTTTCAGAGGCAAATCGGGGCGTGTAAGTATGAGACGTAGCAGTTTATCTGGGAGGTGACACCATGAGGGAGTGAAGGCGGGCAGGGGAGGAAGGGCAGCCAAAGGTGGGACTATCCACCAG
>PVJN01030345.1:0-25698 GCA_004026805.1 Lasiurus borealis | reverse complement strand
CAGGCCTGCCTTTTGTCACCGCGCCCAACAAGTTCGAGGCGCTGGCGGCTCACGACGCCCTGGTGGAGCTCAGCGGCGCCATGAACACGACGGCCTGCAGCCTCATGAAGATCGCCAACGACATCCGCTTCCTGGGCTCCGGGCCGCGCTCGGGCCTGGGCGAGCTGATCCTGCCCGAGAACGAGCCGGGCAGCAGCATCATGCCAGGTACCTCTCTTCCCCCCACTCACTCCCCTTTACCCTCCTTCTCCCCCCCCACTCCCACCCCCGTCGGTGTCAGAGCCGGTCCTCGGCAGGACCTGCCATTCCTGTCCTCGGGGCACATCTCCTCTGGTGTGGAACTCCGAGACGGACGGGGATGCGGGCGGCACCCCGGTTTCAGGCGGTGGTGTGGGGCCACCGGTGATCAGGACTTCCGAGAGCCTCACGCCGTCATGTAGGAGGGAAGAGTTTTAGTGCGTTGCACGCATGTCAGTTCCCACACTGGAGAGGGTGTAATAATAGCTCTGCCCCCCACAATCCAAGGCCAAGGGGGTGTTAGCCCGGGCGAGGGAGGGATGCGCATGGGTAGGAGGGAAAGGAATGGTGGGAAGCACCTTCTTGCATTTCTCGCTTCGGGGAAGCGGCACAGCGAGTCCTTTAACGGACGCACGTGATGCTCATGGAACCCGGTGGAGGAGCGAGGGCAGTGCCGTCCGACGGCCGTAGCTGGCGCACAGGGCCATTCAGGAGTGACCAGTGAGTGGACGTGGGACGGAGGCACAGCTTGGTGGCGAGCTGACTGCGGGACTGAGGGTGACAGTAGAGGGGATGTGACTGTCACGGTCGCAGGTAGCACTATATCAGGTGTCAGGGTCAGATCTGGAAAGGCCTCTGTAGGTAGGACTAAAACTGACAGTGACTTTTTTTTTTTTAATATATTTTATTTATTTTTTTACAGAGAGGAAGGAAGAGAGATACAGAGTTAGAAACATCAATGAGAGAGACATCCATCAGCTGCCTCCCGCACACCCCCTACTGGGGATGTGCCTGCCACCAAGGTCCATGCCCTTGACCGGAATCAAACCTGGGACCTCTCAGTCCGCAGGCCGACCCTCTATCCACTGAGCCGAACTAGTTTTGGCGAGTGACTTTTGATAGTGAAAAAAGACCCGACTGTAGATGCTTCTAACTCTCTGAAGTACAGGATGGCGAGAGAGCTGATTTTGAAGTATTTCATGTTGAAAAATGACGTGAGTTCAGCTGATTGCACATTCACGACCGTTGCCTCCAAAAGAGAAATGCAGAGTTTCAGCAAAGTCTTCCTGGTGTGTGGCTCCTCCCAGCCAGAGGGTCTGGGACGCGTGGTTCACACTTGAGCTTGTCAGAAGAGGGGGTTCTGGGTGAAGAGGAAAATCCCAGGTGGGGGTCCCCATCCCCCGAGCGACCCCTGAGCATGGGGACTCCCTCTTGTATGTATATGTGTCCTTAACAGCCTGCCCCGCTCCGTCTCTGTGGTCATTGCCAGCGCGCTCTCCCCAGCCTCCAGGTTCTGCCATGGTGGGGACCTCCTTCCTCCTTTACCATTGGTATTCAGAGCCTGGCTCTGCAGACATTCTAGAACAGAGGTTCTCAACCTTCCTAACGCCACGACCCTTTAAGACAGCTCCTCATGGGGTGGTGACCCCCACCCATAAAATTATCATAGCTGTCATTTTGCTACTGTTATGAACTGTAATGTAAATATCTGATAGGCAAGATATATTTTCATTGTTACAAATGGAACATAATTAAAGCATAGGGATTAATCACAAAAACAATATGTAATTATACATTGTGAAATATTTATTTCTAATGACAAATAAATGAAATGTTGTCTTGAATCGTGGTGTAGCATGGGCAACAGTCTTCCTATGACAACAGTAAACTACATGGCTACACTTGGCTACACCGAGGAGCGGTGTGTTGGTTCCTAAGACCATGGGAAATAGGTGTTTTCCAAGAGTCTTAGGCGACCCCTGTGAAAGGGTCGTTTGACTCCCAAAGGCGTCGCGACCCACAGGTTGAGAACCGCTGTTCTAGAATGACCGACAGCCGTGAAGACGGAGAGACCTGGATTCTACTCTATTTAACTCGCTACTCAGCAGCCGTTGAGTGGTTCGGTGTGCGGCTCCCACCTTCCTTCCTCTGGCTGGGGCCCTGCTGTCGCGGACGTCTTGCTTTATTGAATGAAGCGAGGTCCCTCCTGGCTCTGACGGTTTGACATAACCCCGGTCTCCACGGCGCTCGAAGCCACCCGTGCGCGCGTCTGACCGGAGCCCCCGTGGTTTTCTCGAAGGCAAGGTGAACCCGACGCAGTGCGAGGCGATGACCATGGTGGCCGCGCAGGTCATGGGCAACCACGTCGCCGTGACCATCGGGGGCAGCAACGGACACTTTGAGCTGAACGTGTTCAAGCCGATGATGGTACGTGAGCTCCACCTGGAGCTTCCGCTGTCCCTGCCCGAGGCTGTCTGTCTGTCGGGGGCTTGGTCTTTCCCGGAGGCTTTGCTAGATCTCACGGGAGTAGCTGATCTGATCAGCGGCGGGAAGGCACGTGTAGATTACGTGTAATGCTGATATCCTGGATGCCCAGTTAGGTGACTCTGAGCTTAAGGAGTTTGCTTCTTTAATGGGAGAATCCTGGAAGGTGGGGTACCGTTTTCTTCCGTGTCCCACACCAGGCGAGACAGCAGTGGCCAGAAATGAGAAGCCGCCTCCGTTTACAAAGCCCTGCTCAGCCCCGGCTCCTCACGCTGCTTCCTTCTTCCCTGCAAACGCTGTCCTTTTTTTTTAAATATATTTTATTGATTTTTCACAGAGAGGAAGGGAGAGGGATAGAAAGTCAGAAACATCGATGAGAGAGAGAGACATCGATCAGCCGCCTCCCGCACGCCCCACAGTGGAGATGTGCCCGCAAGCAAGGTACACGCCCCTGACCGGAATCGAACCCGGACCCTTCAGTCCGCAGGCCGACACTCTATCCACTGATCCAAACTGGTCTTGGCAAACGCTGTCCTTTTAAAGGAGCCACCACACTCGCGGTCCCTCCTGCCACACTCACTCCTGGTGCTTGGAGGGTCTCACAGTCGGAACCTCCATGGCGCTCCCACCCATGCCCAGCCTGGCTCTTCCTCCTAAACCCTCTCCCTCTCCCTTCCCTTCCCCCTCTCTCTTCCTTGCACTGGCCTCACCCCTTCCCCGTGCCTTGCAATCCTCATCACGCCCCCTAAAACTTCTTCCTCTTACGAAGCTGGACCAGGATGGCATCAGCAGATGAGGCAGCTGGCATCCTGCGCCCTTTATTTGTGTGAACCTCTGTGTCTGCCCTCTGGTGCTGAGTCTGATTTTGATTGGATAAGTAGGCACAAATGATAAATCATGTGTGTGCCCATTCGTGTGCTCCTCGCATGCATACTGTGTCCTGGCCTGTGCCAGGTACTGGCGGTGCTGGTGACAGAGCAGTGGGCAAGGCAGGTTTGTCCCTGTGGCGTGGACCTTCCAGGGTGTGGCTCTCCACCTTCCTAATGTCATGACCTTTTAATATAGCTCCTCACGTTGGGGTGACCCCGAACCATAGAATTATTTTCGCTGCTACTTCATAACTGTAATTTGCTACTGTCATGTAAATATCTAATATAATTATCGTCATGTAAACATCTGTGTTTCCCCATGGTCTTAGGCTGTACAGCAGCGGTTCTCAACCTGTGGGTCATGACAGTGATGAAGTAGCAACGAAAATAATTTTATGGTTGGGGGTCACCACAACGTGAGGAGCTGTATTCAAGGGTCATGGCATTAGGAAGGTTGAGAACCATTGCTGTAGGGCAGTGGTCGGCAAAATTCGGCTCTTGGGCCTCTTGAGTGTGGCTCTTCCACAAAATACATGGCCTGGGCGAGTCTATTTTGAAGAAGCGGCACTAGAAAAAGTTGAAGTTTAAAAAATGTGGCTCTCCAAAGAAATTTCAATCATCGTCCTGTTGATATTTGCTCTGTTGACCATATTGAGTTTGCCGATCACTGTATTAACCATAAAAACACACAAATAATTGTTAAGAGCTGGACACCCTGACTTCCTGATTTCCTCGCACACGTGCTGAACTCTGACCTCTGCGTCTCTGCTCCCCTCCACAGGAAGGAACCTTCTCCTACCCCTGGCTCTGTGCGGCCTCCCCCCCCAAATGGGACTTCAGTCCTGCAGCTGGGATTCATTCCCCCTTCCCTGAGCCCCACCATCTCATACTGTTTCTAAACCACAGGCTGGCTTGTACTGCAGTTATTTGCGTTTGTTATTTATTCTTTTAGACTTCTGTGCCCTCAGATGTTCCTTTCTCTCCTGCTGATGGTCCGGGGGTTGGGGGGGTGGTGCCCTGAAGGCTGCCGGGGTGCAGTCGGGGTGTGAGCTCTGTGCTCCTTCCTGGGCCGGGAGCGAGTACCGCGTGGTTGGCGGACACAGCGAGGCCCATGTCTGTCTGTCTGTCTGTCTGTCTCTCTCTCTCTCTCTCTCTCTCTCTCTCTCTCTCCTCGCAGATTAAGAACGTGCTGCACTCGGCCAGGCTGCTGGGCGACGCGGCCGTGTCCTTCACCGAGAACTGCGTGGTGGGCATCCAGGCCAACACGGAGCGGATCGCCAAGCTGATGAGCGAGTCCCTGATGCTGGTGACGGCGCTCAACCCTCACATAGGTAAGGCTCGGGGAGCAGACCATTCTGAGTTTGAAGAGCTAACACCACTTTCCTGTTGGACGCTGGTTAAGTCAGATCTTCTAGAATGTCTGCCCTGTGCGGTCAGACCCTCTGTCTGACCGATGGTGTCACAGTCTTTCAAAAACTATTGATCGATTATTCTTCATTTGATCTGAAAATGGGACCGATTCAGAAGTAGAAGTGCTGGGTTCTAGGTGCCGGGAAGGAGCTTCTCCACCAGGTGGCGCTGGCGACCAGCAAAGGGAGCGAACCCCTTTTCTCCCTTCTCCCCACGCTGGCTGCGCTGCGTTTTTGTCTGTCCGGTTAGGGGGGTGGGGGTGGTGGAGGGAGTTACCTGGAGAGGGAACAGGGTGACCCGTTGCTTTTCTTTGTCTAGAACCAGGGCTTTCGTGCTGGGAGCCTTTTCTAGAATGTGACTCTGTCATTAGAAAGGTGCAGGCTGTAGACTTAGGGTACAGGCTCAGCACAGGGATCCCCATGCAGCTCCCTGCTGGTGGCCACGTGGGTCCTGGGGGTCTGCCCGTTCCATGATGATATGTCAGCCCCTCCCCACCCTGCCCTGCCTCGCTGAGGGGGCACAGTCTTTGAGTTTCTGCCGGAACAGGTTCGGGTGCAGCCGTGGGGCATGTGCGCTCCCTGCTCGCAAACACCTTCTAGAATGCTGACACGCAGGGCCCGGATCAAGCTTTCGTTCCACCCTCAGATGCTTAGAGCCCATCTGCCTGCCCAGGTGGCTCTGGGCCCAATCAGGTGGCCGCCCTTCCGTGCGCTATGCGGGCTCCGCCACACCTGGCTATCCCCCAGTGCCTGGCTGGCTGGTCCCCCCTGTGCCTGGCTGTCCCCCTGTGCCTGGCTGTCCCCCTGCTCCTGGATGTCCCCCCCCTGTGCCTGGCTGGTCCTTTCCCCTCTCCCGCTCCATCTCCCCCCCACCCCGCCCCCTGACTGATCCCCCCAGCGCCTGGCCGTGCGGTGCGGCAGCACTGAGCTCGCTGGTGCTGTGACAGAGGCTGCTCTGGGTAAGCATGTGTGAAGGGACACATTCTCCTCCTCAGAGGGACACTTTTATCCTTACTGCTCTATTGCATTTTTTATTTTCTCCCTTCCTAAAACATCAGAGGGAGTGGGCGATTTCAAGTTAGGAGCAAATGTCTTGTAGAAAGTGAGGATGTGTTTCCGTCTGCATTGCTTAAGAACAGTAAAGCCTTATTCTGCATAAGAAATGACAGCCATTAGGATAATCACGCCTCCGAGATAATCACTGTTCAATGTTCTTAAGATGAAAAAATACTATGAGAGAGCACAGCAGCGCCCGTGTCTGGTAAGTGACGATCGCCTTGCGCCTTAGACGGCCCCCTCACCCCTTCCCCTGTGTCGCCTCTCTGCTTCCCCTCAGGCTATGACAATGCGGCAAAGATTGCTAAGACCGCGCACAAAAACGGGTCCACCTTGAAGGCCACCGCCATTGAACTCGGCTACCTCACGGCCGAGCAGTTCGATGAGTGGGTGAAGCCCAAGGACATGCTGGGTCCCAAGTGACCCGAGCGGACGTGTCACAAAAGCTGCCACGTGAGACGAACCCGGAACAGCCTCCTTACGTTTTCTAAACACAGACGGGGACGCGTGGACGGAAACTGCTCCTGGACTTGCTGCGACAGAGCAGTTGGGACCGTTTACAAAATCCCCCCAGGACATGCCAAGTCCATCCAAAACGAATTTAAAAAAAAAGCGAATAAAACAATTGTATAAAATCAAAGAGAAAAGTAGACTCTTTTATGGGAACTGACGTGCGTACTGCAGTTGACTCTGACTGTGTGTTTATCACTCGATACGTTTTATGAAACAAGTCTTTCCTCCGACACTGTTGGTGTGTCTCAGCACCCACGAAGGACCTCGGTGGAGAATAAGGGGGCTACTGGAGGGTATGAACCCCAGAAGAAACCGTGTCTTTCAACAAGAAAACCGTGGTGGGTGAGTGTGGAGGTTTTTCTGAGGAGCCGTGCTCATCCGTTAGGTAATTACAGTTTGTTCCGCGCTCTGTCCCGCTGGTTTGGACGTGTGGCTTTTATCATTGAACCAAGCTATTTCCCTGTCCTGATCGTTAGGGAGAGATTCACAGCATTGCAAAGCTTCAATCGCCAGTGATGTCAGAATTGTTGAATATTTTCCTTTTCTGGCTCCTGATGAGTCATTGGACTATCGTTCTGTCCCCAGAGCGTTCTGGTGGCACAAAACCTTACTGTGGCGGGGGCTGGGGACTGGGGAAGAAATCTACACACTAGGAAGAACCTGGCTTAATCTTCACGCTGAATTGTTACCCACATTTTATTTATTTATTTTTTTAAATATATTTTATTGATTTTTTTACAGAGAGGAAGGGAGAGAGATAGAAAGTCAGAAACATCGATGAGAGAGAGACATCAATCAGCTGCCTCCTGCACACCCCACTGCGGAGATGTGCCCGCAAGTAAGGCACATGCCCCCAGCCGGAACCGAACCTGGGACCCTTCAGTCCGCAAGCAGATGCTCTACCCACTGAGCCAAACAGGTCTCGGCTATTTTATTTTGAAAATATATTTTATTGATTTTTTATAGAGAGGAAGGGAGAGGAATAGAGAGTTAGAAACATCCATCAACAGCCTCCTGCATGCCCCCTACAAGAATGTGCCCACAACCAAGGTACATGCCCTTGACAGGGATCTAACAAGGGACCCTTCAGTCCCCAGGTTGACGCTCTATCCACTGAGCCAAACCGGTTAGGGCTGTTACCCACATTTTTTTTTTTTAATATATTTTATTGATTTTTTGCAGAGAGGAAGGGAGAGGGATAGAGAGTTAGAAACATCGATGAGAGAGAAACATCCATCGGCCATCTCCTGCACACCCCCTCCTGGGAGATGTGCCCGCCACCAAGGTCCATGCCCTTGACCAGAATCAAACCTGGGGACCCTTCAGTCTGCAGGCCGACGCTCTATCCATGGAGCCACACCGGCCAGGGCTGTTCCCACATTTTAAACGCACATTTATTTTAAAGCAGATTTCCAAATCCAGCAGAGCCCAGCTGCCCTCTTACCACGCTGCCCCCAGATGCATAACAGCATCTCGGCTCTCGGGATACGCCGGCTCGATGCCGTGGCTTTGCAATTCAATGTTCCTTTCACCGGTGTGATACAGGGGATCGGGAGGGTTAACCTGCGGGAAGAGTAAGTGCTGTCACTGAACGGAAGCCCCGCGCTGCACTGACGCAGCAGAGGCCCGGGCGGGAGCACAGCGCAGGCTCACCTGGCGCAGCCCCTTAATTGAAACGGGAAACTCACCGGACTGAGGCTCCCCTGAGCGCTCCTGGGAAGGAGGCAGGTAGACACCAAACAGTGGCTGACAGTCAGCCATTCGCATCAGTTGAGCATGGCGAACTGTTGAAAGTCTAAACCATTGGTTCTCAACCTTCCTAAGGCCGTGACCCTTGCATACAGTTCCTCATGGGGTGGTGACCCCCAACCATGGAATTTTGCTACTGTTAAGCATCGGGATGTAAATATCTGCATTTTCCAATGGTCTTAGGCGACCCCTGTGAAAGGGTCGTTCGACCCCCAGGTTGAGAACCGCTGCTCTAAACAGAAGATCTGGTTTTCAGACAAGAGAAATACCAGCAGCTCTGTTTCAAGGACACGTATCTTGAAACAGAGAGAGACGTCGATCAGCTGCCTCCTGCACGTCCCCCCACCAGGGTCGCACCCAAAACCAAAAATCCACACAGAGGATTCTTTTCCAACTTACAGATCCCAAGGTGTAGGAGACCAGAGTCCCGGTCTTGTTTCTGTCATTAAAAGGCTTTGATCTTAGCCAGGCCATTAATATTTCTTTTTAAAAGAAATATGTCTATTGATTGCAGAGATGGGATGAGTGAGGGACAGAGAGAGAGAAAGAGAAACATCAAGGATGAGAGAGAATCATCCATCGGCTGCCTCCTGCATGCCCCCTACTGGGGATCAAGCCCCACCACCCGGGCACGAGCCCTGATGGAGAATCAAACCCTGACCTCCTGGTTCATAGGTCGACGCTCCACCTCTGAGTCACAGCAGCCAGGCCACGCCATCAGTCTCTCTGCCCCTGCTTCCCTCCCCTGAAAAGTGGCAGATGTTAAAGATCCTCAGGTTCCTGCCAGCTGGACATTTGAATCTAGGCCACGCGGCGGGGCAGGGCAGGGAGTGCCAGGGTCAGCCACACACCGTGACATTGCTCTCTCCTCCCGCTGAGAGGCATCCAGGCTGTCCCCAGACAGAAACCGCTGCTGAGTAATTACCAGCAGCCGCGACCCAGCCAAGCTTAGGAGGAGAGAGAGAGCAGCAGAAGCGCAGGCCCTGGGGTTCGAGATGCCGCAGCTGACAGATCCGGCTCCACCTTGGACTTGACCGTGAACAGGAGCGAAAGACCTGAGAGTTTCTGAGAAGCAGCGTCTCGGCTTTGCATTGCCTTGGAATGACGCTGGGAAACAAGGGGGGACGAGCCCAGTCTCTGAGGCAGCCTCCAGCTCTCCATCTGCCTGGTCACCCCGCACCCCCAGACCCCCACCTCCAGTCCTGCCACCTCCTCCTTCCCAGCTCTCCCTACTTCCCACCATCGGGCCCACGGAGCACTGTTCCCGCCGCCCCTCTTCCACGCGTCTCCCCCGGCCTCCAGTTCCCGCGCACACATCTGCACTCCGCTAGACTTCATCCCTTCACACACACACACACACACACAGCAAGCACACGGACAATACTCCACGCATCTTAGCTAATATCACAAGCAGGCACGTGGCTTTAGAGTCCATTATGAACCCTCGATGTTGACGGCTCCAGCCGAGACCGGTGTGGCTCAGTGGATAGAGCGTCGGCTTGCGGACTGAAAGGTCCCAGGTTTGATTCCGGTCGGGGGCATGTACCTTGCTTGCGGACACTCCACTGTGGGGCGTGCAGGAGGCAGCTGATCGATGTCTCTCTCTCATCGATGTTTCTGACTTTCCCTCTCCCTTCCTCTCTGTAAAAAATCAATAAAATATATTTTAAAAGAAAAGAAAAGAAAGACTGCTCCTCTTTTCTATTTGCTTGTAGGAGCCTGCTGTTAATCATGGCATTTTTTTATATTTTTATTTTATTGTTTACAGTATTACACCTTTAAGCAAGATGGTGGCGCAAGGAAAGGCATTTTTTTTTATATATTTTACTGATTTCTGACAGAGAGGAAAGGAGAGGGATAGCCAGAAACATCAATGAGAGATACCCATCAGCTGCCTCCTGCCCACCCCCCACTGGGGATGTGCCTGCCACCAAGGTACATGCCCTTGACCGGAATGGAACCTGGGACCCTTCAGTCCGCAGGCCGACGCTCTATCCACTGAGCCAAACCGGTTTCGGCAGGAAAGGCATTTTTTAACATTGGCTTTTTTTAGAGAGAGGGAGAGAGAGGGAGAACCATCAATGATGCGAGAGAATGATGGATCGGCTGCTTCCTGCACACCTGCTACTGGGGATGGAGCCTGCAACCCGGGCCTGTGCCCCGACCGGGAATCCAGCTGGGGATCTCTGGGTTCATAGGTCAATATTCAACCACTGAGCTATTGAGAGAGGTGAAAGATGAACCAGTGGGGGAAGTCAGAATACCTATCTGATCTCATTTTAGTAATAACACTCCCAGAGCTAACGCAGCCAAGATTTCCGTTATAAATCACGTACTCTCCCCCCAAGAAAGCTGGGATTAATGTGGTTATGCTCTCTTCCGTCTCAACAGCTTGCTCAGGGAGCCGGCCCTGTTGCTTAAACCCGGTTTGGCGCTGACCCCAGGATGCTGTGCGTTTTATTAAGCACATCAATCTTGCGTTTTCTAGAGCGCCGCCTTATGGGAACAAACCACCTGCCGTGCTCAATGTCCCTTTTAAAGGCAAGGAACTTGGGGGAGTTCCAGGAAGATATTGGTCTTCATTAGAAAATAATATTTGAGCCGAAACCAGTTTGGCTCAGCGGATAGAGCGTCGGCCTGCGGACTGAAGGGTCCCAGGTTCGATTCCGGTCAAGGACATGTATCTTGGTGGCGGGCACATCCCCAGTGGGGGGCGTGCAGAAGGCAGCTGATGGATGTCTCTCTCTCATCGGTGTTTCTAACTCTCTATCCCACTCCCTTTCTCTCTGTAAAAAAAAAAAATCAAAATATATTTTTTTAAAAAAGAAAATAATATTTGAAGCCTGGACATGGGTGGTCACAGCCTTAAAGAGGCCACACCCAGCCCCGCAGGCAATGCCCCCATTCTCCGCCTGTAGAGAAAAATCTCTGGGTACCAGCTGGGTGAGCATATTCTCCTGGGGCCTCCCCATATGAGGTCCCCAAGAGGGGAGAAAAGTCGGGTGTTCCCATAAAGGGTTAACCCGAACCAGGAGCATCTCCCAGTACTGGGAAAGAATTGCTTTTTCAACAAGCAGTTAAAAAAAACCCACAAAAACACCTTACATTTGTCTCCTTTACAAAGCGCTTTTAAAAACACCCAATCCTGAGTTTCACCGCAGTTTGCCAAGAAAGAGAGGATAGGTCCGTTTTGTGGATGAGTAAGAAGCGCTGTTATCTCTCTCACACGTGTTCCGTGCCAGGCCTCAGGCTAAACACTCGTTAATCCTGGCGTGTGGGCTGTTCTCATCCTGGGAATACACGGATCGAGCGTTAGGCTCGGAGAAATGAAGGGATTTGCCTAGGAGCAGGCGACTAGTAAATGGAAGAGGGGGGATTGGAACCCCCAACTTGAAGTTCATGTTCTTTTGAGTCACTCCACTCTAAACCTGTGCCCTTCCTGCCACAAAATTTTATTTTATTTATTTATTTTATATATTTTATTGATTTTTTTACGGAGAGGCAGGGAGAGGATAGAGAGTTAGAAACATCAATGAGAGAGAAACATCGATCAGCTGCCTCCTGCACACTCCCCACCGGGTATGTGCCCACAACCAAGGTACATGCCCTTGACCGGAATCGAACCTGGGACCTTTCAGTCCACAGGCTGACGCTCTATCCACTGAGCCGCACCGGTTAGGGCTGGGCCACAAAATGTTAAAGTTATCTGTGTACTGTTGCATGACCGTGTGCAGGAAAACATACGCAAAAAAAAAAAAGAAAGAAATTCAGAAAGAACATGATAATAGAAGTGCAAGTAGAAGTTCTTTTTTTTTTTTTTTAAGTTCATTTATTTATTTATTTATCCTCACCTGAGGATCTTTTTCCATTGCTTTTTAGAGAGAGTGGAAGTGAGGGGAAAAGACAGACAGAAACATCGGTGTGAATGGAACGCATCGATGGGCTGCCTCCTGCACGACCCCTGACCAGGGTCCTGGCCGGGGAGGAGCATGCAGCCGAGGTACCTGCCCTTGACGACCGGAATCAAACCCGGGACCCTTTGGTCCGCAGGACCTGACGCTCTATCCACTGAACCAAACTGGCCAGGGCTATTTTTTAAATGTGTTTTTCTGTCTCATCAATGCAACCTTCCTTCCCTCCCTCTTTCCCCCCTCCCTCCCTTCCTCTGTAGCCTTTTCTACCATTAAAGCAAATGGGTGGGATTAGTCCCTGAGGAAAGGCGGTGAGTGCAGCCCAGATCCACAGGCTCAGAGAGGGTACTACCTGCTCCTCCCAGCCAGGGTTCGAGGGCAGGAGAAAAACTCCGCGGGGGGTGATCCAGGCTTAGGGTGCCACCTGGCGCCTCAGCTCCTCCAGCCCGGCCAGGGCCCCCAGCTGAGGGCAGCAGGAGCCGGCGAGGCGCAGCTGAGCCCCCCGCCAATGCCCAGGTGACCCCACACTCCTGTGCGTGCTCACCCCTGTGGGGGACGGGGAGAAGGAGGAGGAGACCTTGAGGGAGAGAGCAGCATCCTGGGCCCGAGATTGAATTTGCCTTTGAACTTGCCGTCTTTAGCTGCGAGCAGTGTTCCCCAGAAAACACACGGTCACCTGATCCTGGCCCGGCCCGGCCTCCTGGCCATCTGCTGCCCGCGGGGCGGGGCCCCTCCATTAGCGGGGAGATGATGGGAAGTGGGAAGCCTGCATTTACAGCACAGGCCTTGTTTGTCTCATTTAACTTGGGGGCGGAGCAATACTTGCAACACCTAGCCGGCCTGGCTCAGTGGATGGAGAGTCGGCCTGCAGACTGAAGGGTCCCAGGTTTGATTCCGGCCAAGGGTACATGCCTGGGTTGTGGGCTACATCCCCAGTGGGGGGCATGCAGGAGGCGGCCGATCAATGATTCT
This sequence comes from Lasiurus borealis, assembly GCA_004026805.1. Taxonomy (NCBI): domain Eukaryota; kingdom Metazoa; phylum Chordata; class Mammalia; order Chiroptera; family Vespertilionidae; genus Lasiurus; species Lasiurus borealis. Next base: position 12,717 of record PVJN01030345.1, on the reverse strand, counting down.
CATCATGGATGTTTCTCTCTCCTCCCTTCCTCTCTGAAATTAATAAAGAAATATATTTTGCCAAAACCGGTTTCAGGTCAAGGGCATGGACCTTGGTTGCAGGCACATCCCAAATAGGGGGCATGCAGGAGGCAGCTGATCGATGTCTCTCATGGATGTTTCTAACTCTCTATCCCTCTCCCTTCTTTTCTGTAAAAAAACAATAAAATATATTTAAAAAAAAATACTTGCAACACGCATCCTTTGGGACTATCCTCATGGCTCCTCTCAGAGTTACAAAGAGGCCCGGCCGGTGTAGCTCCAAAAAATCGCATCTGTGGTTTAAGGTCAAGCTCCAGAGCCGGGTTTCCCACAGGACACAGTCACGTGGCGAAGGCCTTTGCCCTGCTTTCTTCCTTTTTTTTTTTTTTTTTTTAATACGTTTTATTGATTTCTTGCAGAAAGGAAGGGAGAGGGATAGAGAGTTAGAAACATCAATGAGAGAGAAACATCCATCAGCCACCTCCTGCATGCCCCCACAGGGGATGTGCCCACCACCAGGATACATGCCCTTGACCGGAATGGAACCTGGGACCCTTCAGTCCGCAGGCCGACGCTCTATCCACTGAGCCACACCAGTTCCGGCTGCCCTGCTTTCCGAAGCTCCAGCGCGGGCAGCTCTGTCTCCATAGAGACGGCCGCTCGCTGTGGGCGACGGTGTCCAGCCGCTCACGGGAGCCACTCAGAGGAAAACCCCACCGGTGGTGCCTCAGGCCCGAAGCCACCTGCCTTGGGGACAACCTCCCTCCGGGCCCCGGGTGTCAGGCACCGCCAGGCACACACGGTGACCTCTCTGCGTGGTCAGGGTCAGAGGTGGGGGCTCACTGGAGTCTCCGCTGAATTCTCATGCCCTGGCCTCGGTGAATGAGAGGCTCATCACCTGTCTTCTTAGTCTGGTTCTCAGATTTCCGGCCCCCACAGCAGGTCTCGTATACAGAGGTCCCCACCCGCCACCCCAAATCCAAATATTAAGCCAATTGAGAGAAAAAAAACACACACACACACAAAAAAAAACAAGCATGCTACTCTTAACTGGTGTGGCTCAGTGGATAGAGCATCGGCCTGTGGACTGAAAGGTCCCAGGTTCGATTCCGATCAAGGGCAGGGACCTGGGTGGCGGGCACATCCCCATTGTGGGGCGTGCAGGAGGCAGCTGATGGGTGTTTCTCTCTCATGGATGTTCCTAACTCTCTCTCCCATTCTCTCTGTAAAAAAATCAATAAAATATATTTTTTAAAGAAAGAAGCATGCTTTAGACCAGTGGTTGGCAAACTCATTAGTCAGCAGAGCCAAATATCAACAGCACAACAGCCACATTTCTTTGGAGAGAGGCATATTTTTTAAACTTCATCTATAAGGGTCGGTACGTTGTTATTAACTTAATCAGGGTACTCCTCAGCCGGCCTTTGCTAGAAACTCAAGGGGCCAAAGAGCCGCCTGTGGCTCATGAGCCTCAGTTTGCCGACCACTGCTTTAGACTACTCGTGTTCCCCCGAACTGCGTGCGTTGAAACCTGTCCAGGTAAAATCTGACCGCTGGGGACAGGAGTTGAAGGATAACGTTCCCCGATTTTATCTCACGTTGGACAAACATCCTGAGAGCAGGTTCGGTGTGTGCTCACTCATCCTCAGACTCCAAAATTAGAAGCCTGTTTCTGAGACTTCCTTAGAGCTGTCTTCACCTCGACATCAGCTTCTCTTATTTTAAAATTTCCCCAAATATCGTAGTATTTTTTATGAACAGCCAACATTTCACTTCTCTGTAAAAAAAAAAAAATACACACACACACACACACACACACACACACACACACATATATTTTAATTGATTTCATAGAGGAAGGGAGGGGGGAGAGAGAGAGAAACATCAACGATGAGAGAGCATCATGGATTGGCTGCCTCCTGCACGCCCCCTACTGGGGATCGAGCTCACAACCTGGGCCTGTGCCCTTGACTGGAATTGAACCCAGGACCCTTCCGTCTGTAGGCCGGGGCTCTATCCCCTGAGCCAAACCACACTAGGCCCGCTTCTAAATCCCACTCATCAACAGGTAACTCTAAGCGTGCATTTGCTATGCTCACAGCACTGTGCTAAGCCCTTGACATGCATATCAGCAAACACACACACACACACACACGCACACGGTACCGTCATTAGCTCTGTTTTACAGATGAGAAGATTACACACAGCAGGGGAGCCCGTTCATCAGGATGACATTGCTCACATCTGCCGAGCCAGAAAAAGCAATCCCCGCTCTCTGGGGTTCGAGCATCACGTCGGATCCGCTGCAATCACTGCTGTGTTTTGGAGCTCTCAATCCAACGCTGACACGTACACATAGACCTTATACATATATGTACACATACATATAGCATGTGACATGATGCCAAGTGTCTGAAGATGGCCACCCTGTGGTCTCTGAGGACGTCTCAGTGTTTTCACCTGGATGATGACATGGAGAAGGAGGAGGAGGAGGGGAAAGGAGAGGAGGAGGAGGGACAGGGGGACGGGGACCATGAACCCCCTCGTCGGGCTGTGCTCACAAAATAAAAAAGCAGGGGCTCTCTGGGAACTCAGGCCATTTGCCTGGAGAGGAACAGATGGCGGAGCTCATGAGAAGCCAGGCAAACAGCAAGGAGCCGGAGCCCGCCCCCAGCGCGCGGGGCGCTCATAAAAGGAAGACAAACATTTGCTCACCGGGCCGAAGGCGATAAGGAAAAGGATCGCAGCCACCAGGCCCGGACTGCAGGCCAGCCAGGGCGAGCCGCTGCCCCCTAAAACGGCGTGGTGAGCCTCCCCCCCCCTTTTGCCCATCTCAGGGACTCGTTACCTCCTCTTTATCACTGTGACTCGCTGAAGGCAGAGACTGGTCACCATCATCAACGGTCTCAAGCTGAGCGCATCCTGGGTTGAGGGCGGGTTCCAGGGGTCACTACTGGTGTCATTCGAGTTGCGCTACAGGACACGGACGGATCAGGGAAGAGGAGACAGAGGCAGAGACGGATGTGGCTGTAGCCACGGAGCCACAAATGCCTGGGACCACCACAGGTTGGAAAAAGGGAGGAATGTCTTCAGAGAGAGCAGGGCCCAGCTGGTATTCTGCCTTTATTTTACTTTATTTTTAAAATATATTTTATTGATTTTTTACAGAGAGGAAGGGAGATAGAAAGTCAGAAACATCGATGAGAGAGAGACGTCGATCAGCTGCCTCCTGCACGCCCCAGAGTGGAGATGTGCCCGCAAGCAAGGTACATGCCCCCGACCGGAATCGAACCTGGGACCTTTCAGTCCGCAAGCCTACGCTCTATCCACTGAGCCAGACCAGTCTCGGCTGGTATTCTGCCTTTAGATTTCTATGTGCAGATGTTCCAGAGAACCGGAATAAACCAAGCCACGCTGCAAGAGGTTGGAGTTTCATTTATTACGTGCGGGTCCAGAGGAAAATGTCTCTCAGATCCTGGGCTCCAACATGGAGGAATTTTCCCTGTTTATATGTTTTTGCCTTCTTTGTCTTCCAAATATGGGGTGTTTCTGGCCCTCTTTAGCAAATTCTTCAAGAGCCCCTACGTGCTGGGGCCTTTGAGACCTCAACCAAAGGCCTGGGCCCATGCCAGTACTGATCATTTTGTCCAGGGAAGGTTTAATGGCCTCTCTGAAGTGGGAGTAGTCTCATTTTCCTTATTATCTAAGGAAGCAAGCATTTACAGAAGCCAAATAGCAGGGTTAAAATTTCAGACAGCCGTTTTTATAGAAGATGGATGCTTCACAAGAATTAACTCTTCATACCCAGCCAGCGTGGGTCCATGGCTGAGTGTTGACCTATGAACCGGGAGGTCACAGTTTGATTCAATGGTCAAGGGCCCATGCCCGGTGGCGGGCTCCATCCCCAGTGTGGGGTGTGCAGGAGGCAGCGGATCGATGATTCTCATCATCATTGATGTTTTTATCTCTCTCTCCCTCTCCCTCTCTGAAATCAATAATAATATATTAAAAAAAAAAGAATAAATATACCGAAACTGGTTTGGCTCAGTGGATAGAGCGTCGGCCTGCAGACTGAAAGGTCTCAGGTTCGATTCTAGTCAAGGGCATGTACATTGGTTGTGGGCACATCCCGAGTAGGAGGCGTGCAGGAGGCAGCTGATTGATGTTTCTAACTTTCTATCCCTCCCCCTTCCTCTCTGTGAAAAATCAATAAAATATATTTAAAAAAAAAAGAATAAATATGCCAAAATCGGTTTGGCTCAATGGATAGAGCATCGGCCTGTGGACTGAAAGGTCCCAGGTTCGATTCCAGTCAAGGGCATGTACATTGATTGTGGGCACATCCCCAGTAGGAGGCAGCTGATAGATGTTTCTAACTTTCTATCCCTCTCCCTTCCTCTCTGTGAAAAATCAATAAAATATATATTTTTAAAAAGAATAAATTTCATGATCTTACGCCCGCCAATCTCCCCTGGTTCATCACAGTCGCCCCGGGAACGGATACCAGGTGGGACTGAAACTGGGCCACCCTGGGAATCCGGGGTCCCAACTTCTTGTTTTGTCAGCTCATTCGTTGGAGAGAAAGCGAGGCGTTTCCCCCCAGGGACCTCTCGTTGCCCCTGGCAGCGTGGTCCGAGTGTGGTCCTGTGTCATGTCCTTCCCTGACACAACCCTCACGCCAGCCGCTAGAGCTGTCCCATCTGTCAGGCCCCGCGGCCGGCACCCGCCTCCCGCTCCTTCAGCGTGGCTCTGGGGCTGGCCTCTCTCCTACCCATCTCCATCTAAATGACTCCAGTGGCCAACGCCCCTGATTAGTTCTCGCCATCTCTTCACCCCCTCTGCCAGCAGAGAGCAGCGTGAATGACGGCCAGCTGTGGGCCTGGCCTGAACCAGTCCCTCTTCAATGGGCTGTCCTGTTCGGGTCCCAGAGCCAACCCAAGTCAGAGACAGGCAATCCCATCGACTTCCTCTACAAAGGCTGAAGGATGCTGAAACCGGCGTGGCTCAGTGGATAGAGCGTCGGCCTGTGGACTGAAGTGTCCCAGGTTCCATTCCGGTCAAGGGCACGTACCTTGGTGGCGGGGCACATCTCCGGTGGAGGGCGTGCAGGAGGCGGCTGATGGATGTCTCTCTCTCATCGATGTTTCTAACTCTCTATCTCTCTCCCTTCCTCTCTGTAAAAAATCAATAAAATATATTTTTAAAAAGGCTGCAGGCAGTGAGATGTAGGACTTCTTCCAGCCCAGCTCCTGACCGGGAATGCAACGTGGCCTCCTGGTTCAGAAACGGATGCTCAGCCCCTGAGCGGCACAGACAGCTCATCCTTCCCTCTCTTCCTCAGCGGACTGCTTGCTCCACAGGCCAGCGCTCCCGGCATCCTGCATCCTCTCGGCAGACATCCCCTGCGAACCAGCAGGAGGCCAGGGCTTCCTCAGAGCCGGTGGCGGCAACTTGAAGGAGCCCCACCGCCCCGCTCCGTGTCGGCCTTCCCTCTCTTCCTTCCCCCCTAGTTTAAGGTTTCCTGGGTTGTGCCTCCCACCAGAATAAAGCACCCCCCCTGCTTGGAAGCTTCCCCTCTTCCCCTGTGAAGCGTGACAGCTGTGAGCAAAACGAGGCCTGGGAGGCAGACACAGTGGTACCTCGAGATACGAGTGCCCTAACATACAAGATTTTTGAGATACGAGCTGTGGAGCGAGCGATTTTTTGCTTTGAAACACGAGCAACAGTTGAGATAGGAGTCATCGCGCGGATCGGCCAGCTGCCCACGACCCACCCGTTTACCGCGACTCGAGCGTCTCCTAGTTTCCCACGCCTCAAGGTGACGGAACGAATTAAACTCGTATCTCGAGGTGCCGCTGTACTCGGCGTGGGGTTTTCACAGTCCTTTCCCACCTGGAGTAAGTGCGAAGCCAGAACCTCTCTGGCTGGAGACACACAGACGCTAAAGCTCGCAGGTGCGTGTGAGTGGAACACGGCGCAGGTGAGAGAGGAGAGGCCGTAAGAGAGCATCCACTTGCCTCTTCAAGCTTCCACGACTCCTGTGAGTCTTACATCGCTTCCCCTCTCCCCCAGATTTCTGCCCTCTAGCTGTGGCCCCCTCTGCTGGGGAAAACCCCCAATGATCAGCCCCTAAGTCTGCGACCAGAATGGACACCGGTCGCCCTCCGTGACGAAGTCTGCACCAAACAAACATCAGCTTCCCTTTCTGCAAGCTTCTCAGCACGTCGGTCCCTGTAATCCCTTCTCCTCTGGCAACTGCGTCACGCCGTTAGACAAATTGTTTTTTAAAAATGTATCGGGTTATTCTAGTCCTTTTCCCCGGGACTTCCTGGTGCGCCGCCAGCTACTCGGTTCTGCCCGGCAACGGACCTTTGAGTCACCGCGCGCCTGACGTGAACTCCATGCACCTTATTTAAAGGGAGTTTTGTGACAATGAAGTGGGACATGTTGGTTTGGGATGTCCTTTTTTTTTTAGTGTGGCTTTATCTTTACTTAGAATTTTTTTTTTCTTCAGTTGGCAATGTCTCCCAACACTTGCATTTTTAAAAAAAATATACTTTATTGATTTTTTACAGAGAGGAAGGGAGAGAGATAGAAAGTCAGAAACATAGATGAGAGAGAGACATCGATCAGCCGCCTCCTGCACGCCCCACTGTGGAGATGTGCCCGCAAGCAAGGTACATGCCCTTGACCGGAATCGAACCTGGGACCCTTCAGTCCGCAGGCCGATGCTCTATCCACTGAGCCAAACCAGTCTCGGCAACAACACTTGCATTTTTAAAAAAATGTTTCCGTGTTTACTAGTGTGAAGTACAATGTGGCCTTTTTAAAATATATATATGTATATATTATTGATTTTTTTACAGAGAGGGATAGAGAGTTAGAAGCATCGATGAGAGAGACATCGATCAGATGCCTCCTGCATGCCCCCCACTGGGGATGTGCCTGCAACCAAGGTGTATGCCCTTGACCAGAATAGAACCTGGGACCCTTCAGTCCGCAGGCCGGCGCTCTATCCACTGAGCCACACCGATTTTGGCGGTCTGGGATGTCTTCAAGAAGACCTGGGACCAGCATGGCTCAGGGGTTGAGCATTGACCTAGGAACCAGGAGGTCACGGTTCGATTCCCAGTCAGGGCACAGGCCCGGGGTGGTGGGCTCCATCCCCAGGGTGGGGTGTGCAGGAGGCATCCGATCCATGATTCTCTCTCATTGATGTTTCTCTCTCTCCTCCCTCCCTCCCTCTCCCTTCCTCAGTATAACGACAATCTTTTTATCAACCTTTTGGACCAGGGTCCAGGGACCTGCAACTCCCAGTTGTTCTCCTCCTGACGGCTGTTCTGAGAAGCCCTAATTGCTAGAAAGCGCATCCTGGTTCTGAGCTGAAATCTATCTGCCCGGATCTTCTACCTATTAAATTCAAATTTGTCTGGAGCTTGAAGATCCGGGAGGTTTCTTTTTTCCCCCACAGGAGTGTCATTTAACGTTTTAAGATAATTATCACCAATCACCCAAGCTTTCTCTTCCTTGGTCAAAATCTCTCTCACAGCCATCACGGCAGGTTTGAGAGCTCTCTCTTCCTGCCTGCCTCCCTCCCTCCAGATTCATGCAGTTGGCTCCTCCATGAAGAGCTAAGTGTCTGGCAGTAAGAATCAGGGACCGGCCGCCTCCTGCAGGCCCCCAACTGGGGATGGAGCCCGCCACCCCGGCCTGTGCCCTGACTGGGGGGAATCGAACTGTGACCTCCTGGTTCCCAGGTCAGTGCCAGTCAGACACATGCATAACATTTTAAAAGTGTGTCAGTGGGGAAAACAAAACAAAAAAACGGTCTGGCTCAGTGGCTAGAGCATCAGCCTTCAGAAAGGTCCCAGGTTCGATTCCGGTCAAGAGCATGTACCTTGGTTGCGGGCACATCTACAGGGAGGTGTGCAGGAAGCAGCTGATGGATGTCTCTCTCTCTCTCATGGATGTTTCTAACTCTCTATCCCTCTCCCTTCCTCTCTGTAAAAAAATCAATAAAATACAAGTGTGTCAGTTGGGAAGGAATCTAAACCAGAATTTCATCATCTCTCAACAGGAAGGAGAGAGGAATACTAGAGGAATAAGCTCCCAATAAGGAGAATTTTTTGCTTCTACTTTTTTCTTTGTCCGCCCTCCGACATGGATGTGGGAGTTTCAATTAGCCGGGGAAGGGTCATAAAATGGACCAGAGGATGGGAGCGTGGAGAGTGATTCATTCAGGAGGGCTCTATACTCTAACTAATGGAGAAGTGACGGCAAAGAAGGAGGCATTTTTTTTTTTTAAATCTGTCATTTGGGGTAAGATTTCTCAAACCACTTTTTTTTTCTTTTCTTACTCTGCTTATATTTCAAACCAATTATCTCAGGAAATGCCGATGTAGTAGGGCGAACAGTGTAATTCCTCTCACATTGTTCTCTCTCTGTACTTGCCCCGGGATCGCGCACAGTTTCTTCCGCACAATAAAAGCCTCCGATTAATGGAACGCTTTTTTCCCTTTGAAATTCAAAGCGCGTGCTTCCACTTTACTGTTTAATTAAGTCTCAAAGCATTCCTCCGTGGGGTGGGCGTGTGGTGGGAAATCTCTCTTCCCCTTTAAGACACACAGGAAGCAGCTGTGAAGGACGGAGCGTTTCCATCCCAGGGAAACTTGATGTTCAGCCAGTGTTGTTATTTTGAAAATTTTTATTTTTTAATCTTTTTTTTTAAAAATATATTATATTGATTTTTTTTTTTACAGAGAGGAAGAGAGAAGGATAGAGAGTTAGAAACATCGATGAGAGAGCGACATCGGTCAGCTGCCTCCTGCATACTCCTTACTGGGGATGTGCTCACAACCAAGGTCCATGCCCTGGACAGGAATCGAACCTGGGACCCTTCAGTCTGCAGGTCGACGCTCTATCCACTGAGCCACACCGGTTAGGGCTATTTTTTAATCTTTATTTTTTTATTTTTTAAATATATATTTTATTGATTTTTTACAGAGAGGAAGGGAGAGAGATAGAGAGTTGGAAACATCGATGGAAAGAAACATTGATCAGCCGCCTCCTGCACGCCCCCTACTGGGGATGTGCCTGCAACCAAGGTACATGCTCTTGACCGGAGTTGAATCTGGGACCTTTCAGTCTGCAGGCCGATGCTCTATCCACTGAGCCAGACCGATTTCGGCTATTTTTTAATCTTTATTGTTGAAAGTATTTCAGGAGTCCCCCTTCCCATCCCCATGAACCTCTTCCAGCTCTCTCCTGTGCCCCTACCACCCCAAGCCCACACCACCCCATTGTCCGTGTCCCTGGCTGAGGCATCTGTGCCCACAAGTTCACGGGCTGATCTCTTACCCTCCTTCCCCCGCCCGCCCCATCCTTCCCTCTGAGGCTCCACAGTCTGTTCATGCTTCTGTGTCTCTGGGTTGATTTCTGATCATCAGTTTATCTGGCTCATTAGATTTCCCCGCACCTGAGTGAGGTCATGTGATGCTTCTCTTTCTCCCACTGGCTTATTTCACTTAGCGCAATGCTCTCTGGGTCCATCTGTGCTGTGGCAGAGGGTAAGAGTTCTTTCTTTTGCACAGCAGCGTAGTATTTCCTGGTATAAACCAGTGGTCGGCAAACTGCGGCTGGCGAGCCACAGGTGGCTCTCTGGCCCCTGGAGTGTGGCTCTTCCAAAAAATACCACGGCCTGGGCGAGTCTGTTTTGAAGAAGTGGCATCAGAAGAAGTTTAAGTTGAAAAAAATGTGGCTCTCTCCAAAGAAATTTCAATCGTTGCGCTGTGGGTATTTGGCTCTGTGGACTAATGAGTTTGCCTACCTCTGGTGTAAATGGACCACAGCTTTTTTATCCACTCCTCTGCTGATGGGCACTTGGGCTGTTTGCAGATCTTAGCTGTGGTAAATGGTGCTGCTGTGAACATAGGGGTGCATCTGTTCTTTCTGACTGGTATTTCAGGTTTCTCAGGATCTATTCCTAAAAGTGGGGTCACCGGGTCCAATGGGAGCTCCATTTTTAATCTTTTGAGGAAACACCATCCTGTTCTCCACAGGGGCTGCACCCGTGGGGATTGGATTGAGAAATTTGGAAAAAATAACTGGGCATGCTCACCCAGCAGTGGATTATTAGTTCCCTTTTCTGATGCTAATTCAGTTTTGTCCAAAGTTGTGGTCTGTGTAATTCTAGTCTTCCCCACAGAACCATGTTCATGGATTTATTTACTCAAGAAACCAGCAGGTACCGAGAGGGTGCCCACTGTATGTCAGATCCTGTTCTAGACACAGCAGAGCAGAGGAGAGGAGAAAAAAAAAAATCCCTGAGCTGGCAGAACTTCATCTCTTCCAGGGGAGACAGACAGTAAACACAGTCAGTCAGTTGTGCGCTATATTAGAAAGTAGATCAATGCTCTGGTCATCAAATAAATCACAGGAAGGGGGAGAGGGATGGTGTTCAGAGGAGGCTGCATGGAGAGGGTGCTGATGGAATAAAAAAAAAAAACACTAAAAAAAACGATGAAAAAGGGAGTGACATCTGAGGGAGGGGCCTTCGGGCAGGCTGAGCAGCCGGTGCAAATGCCCTGGGGCGGCCCAGAGAGAAGTGGGTACTGGTTCCCTGGGTTTTCCCAGTTTGGTACAAAAAAATCCCTCTTTGGGCCAACTCGACTCATTTGCATACAGGGAAGGGGATCCTGGGAAATGTAGTTCCAGCTAGTCAAGTGGACACAGGAGGTACTGATTGGTTATGTGGGTGGAATTGGGCAGTCTCCCTCACCTCTCTGACCCTCTCCTTCCCTCTGGATGCAAAACGGGAAACTGTCACACCTACTGCAGAGCCTTCGTAAGGACCGAATGACTTACAGGTGGAAACACTGTTCTACAAACGATAAAAGTCCCTTTTCAGATTGTTCTAGATACACCAGCATGGAGTGACCTTGCCTATACTGTGGGCCACACACGGTACTAGGCTGCAGACCCATCGCCGTAAACTAAACTAAAGGGCGGTGTCTCTGCTGTTAGGAAACCGAGTCAGACTGAATATCAGTTCGATATTGAAGCAGAGATGAAGACACAGGCAATGGCCAGACTGGATTTCCGGGGATGGGGATGCAAGTTAAAGGGGTTTAAGTCTTTTTTTAAAAAATATATTTTATTGATTTTTTTACAGAGAGGAAGGGAGAGGGATAGAGAGTTAGAAACATCGATGAGAGAGAGACATTGATCAGCTGCCTCCTGCACGCCTCCCACTGGGGATGTGCCCACAACCAAGGTACATGCCCTTGGCCGGAATCGAACCTGGGACCTTTCAGTCCGCAGGCCGACGCTCTACCCACTGGGCCACACCGGTTTCGGCGGGTTTAAGTCTTTAAGTGTCATTTAAAGGTGTGAGTCAGAATTAGCTCATCGGAGAGCGCACCATAATTTGCAAAAAAACAGGAGGCCCCAAGGTTTGAGCTCCGAGGCCCTCCCAAAATTTAGGGGTGAAAAGGATAAAAGAGGAGCAAACAGTGAGACTGGGAGAGAACAGCCAGTGACCAAGGAGAGAGATAATAAAGAGGGGAGTCTCGGTAGCCAAGTGTAGACCATTTTCCAGACACAATGAGAAGAGAGGTCGTTTTTGGTGTAAGTTTTTAATTTACACCAAACTTTTTTTTTTTTTTTTTGGTGTAAAAGAAGGCAGTAATAAGTGTAAAGTGTATCAAGGAAAATTTTATAAACATTTATATCTCTACGTAGATGTGTCATCTCTATATGATCGATGGGTGAGTGGATGGGACCCGGGTGGGGTAGAACCTTCAGCCAGAGAAGCAAAGGTTCCTTCAGAGGAAATGGACACACTGAGTGAGCATGCCCAGTTCTTTTTTTCCAAATTTCTCAATTCAGTTCACTCAACCTCCAAGGGGGAGACTGAGCAAGGGAGAGAAGGGGCCGATGGGGAAGAGGTAGGCTTCAGCTGGAGCAAGCGGGTGAAAGAAATACCCAGAGAGGTTGAAAAAAGAAAAAAAAGAGGCAATTTTGCTGAAAAGGATAATAATTTCCGGAGAGCACACTGGAAATATTTTGGGAGTTGGGGAAGATGGGAGATGGGTCAGACTAGGGTGTATGTAAAGTTGATTTAGATAGTAGTAGTTCTAACAGAAGGTAGGGAATACCCATCATCCATCCTCCCATCCATCCATCCACCCACCCACCAGTCCGTCCTTCCTTCCTTCCATCCATCCACCCATCCACCCACATGCCCACCTATCCACCCATCCATCCATCCACCCATCCATCCACTCACGTACCCACCTATCCACTCACGTACCCACCTATCCACTCATCCACCCTTCCTTCTTTCCTTCCTTTCTTCCTTCCTTCCATCCATCCATCCATCCATCCTCCCATCCACTCACGTACCCACCTATCCACCTATCCACCCATTCACCATCCATCCATTCACCCATCCATCCATCCATCCGTCCATCCATCCATCCATCCATCCATCCTCCCATCCACTCACGTACCCACCTATCCACTCATCCACCCTTCCTTCTTTCCTTCCTTTCTTCCTTCCTTCCTTCCATCCATCCATCCATCCATCCATCCTCCCATCCACTCACGTACCCACCTATCCACCTATCCACCCATTCACCATCCATCCATTCACCCATCCATCCATCCATCCGTCCATCCATCCATCCATCCTCCCAT
>PVJN01030344.1:13882-25798 GCA_004026805.1 Lasiurus borealis | reverse complement strand
TCCCTTTTTTTTTTTTTTTTAAATATATTTTATTGATTTTTTGTAGAGAGGAAGGGAGAGAGAGAGAAAGTCAGAACATCGGTGAGAGAGAGACATCTATCAGCCACCTCCTGCACACCCCACAGTGGAGATGTGCCCGCAAGCAAGGTACATGCCCCCAACTGGAATCGAACCTGGGGCCTTCCAGTCCGCAAGCCGACGCTCTATCCACTGAGCCAAACCGGTCTCGGCTCTCCCTTCCTTTTTTAAAAAATACATTTTTATTGATTTCAGAGAGTCAGCCCACGGCCCCGGGCATGTGCCCTCCCTGGGAATCAAACCGTGACCTCCTGGTTCATGGGTCGACGCTCAGCCCCTGAGCCATGCCAACCGGGCAGGTGGCGAGCTTTGTCAGCCACGGCTGCCTTGGCCTCTGAAACCTGATGCCCTTCCGTCTGCCAGGCCCAGCCCTCCTGAGAAGCCCGGGGTTCGAGCCCCGGCTTGCTGGGTTCACCCATCGTTAGACTTAGCTCCGGGAGCTGCTGCTGTCTCTCCCCCCCTGCCCCGCAACCCCCACCCCCCCTAAGCGGTCTTTGCAAACCCAGGCTCGTTAGCTGGGACGGATAGCCAGAATCTGCCCGGTAGGCTGGATGCTGAGAGCCACTGAAGTCTGCCGAGTTCTAAGATCAGATGCACGAACCCTATTTATAGCCGTGTTTAAAGAGCGCGGAGGGGCTGCTCACGTGCAACCGCAGACAAGGAGGCGAGTGACCCCAGAGACAGGGCAGCGGCAGCGGGGGCATTCTCTCCCGGAACAGCAGCACTTTGCTGGGAAGAAAGCCGAGACCCGCAGGGGACGCTCGCCGTGCTGGAAGGGATAGGGAGGCACCCCGCTGTCTGCGGGTGCAGAGACCGGCTGGCCCGGGGGCGGCGCGCTTTGAGGTGTCTGGGACGCGGACACCAGGGCGGGAGGAGACGTGGCTCTGGCCCCGCTTGCTTTTAATTGAAAGGAGATGGGTCCGCTGGGCGCTGTCCTCCATCCTCAGAGGGACGGTGTGTTCGCGCTTAGGAGAGGCAGCAGGAGGGACCGGCGAGGGCACATGGAGGAGGGAAGCGCCGTCCTCTCTTTCTCTGACCTGGGGCGTCTGTAAGGCGGACGCTGGCAGCTCCCACCTCCAGGCGTGCTCACGGATAAGAAAGAGGAAGTCGTGGGGTGATGGTGAAAAGCAGGCAGATCGGTCACTGGTTGAAAATTCTATATTGTTTATAACATAATCAGGGTACTCCTAATCTGGCCTTTGCTAAAAACTCAAGGAGCCAAAGAGCCGCATGTGGCTCACGAGCTGCAGTTTGCTGCCCACTGAAAGAAGCCAGACACAGAAGATTGCATATTTGCATAATCCTATTTATATGAAATATCCCAACATAGGCAAATCCATGGAAAGTATTGGATGGTTGCCTGTGGCTGGGGGATGGGAGTGGGTGGGGGGACACTAAGAATGAGTACTGAGGGATACTTTGGGGGATGATGAGAACGTTCTAGAATTGGATGATGGTGATGACTGCTTAATTCTGTAAATATGCTAGAAACCATCGCATACATTAAGTGGGTGAATTACATAGACTATGTGGCTCTGCTGGCGTGGCTCAGTGGTTGAGTTTCGACATTATGAACCAGGAGGCCAAGGTTTGATTCCCGGTCCTGGGTTGCAGGCTTGAGCCCCAGTAGGGGGTGCACAGGAGCCAGCCAATCCATGATTGTCATCATTGATATTTCTGTCTCTCCCTCTTCCTCCGTCTCTGAAATCAATAAAATATATTTATAATAAAAAATAGAGTATGTGTGTATTTCCTTTCATTGGTACAGCTTATCTCTAAGGGTAGAAATTGAGTGGCAGGTATCTACCCTTTTGCATTTTGAATCCCCCCCCCATTTACTTAGATTTTATTTATTTGTTAAGTTATTTAATTTCTTTATTGATTGTGGTATTATGTATGTGTCCTTATTCTCCCATTACTCCCCATCCCTCACACCCCCATTCATGTCCTTACCCCCCTGTCGTCTGGGTCCATTGATTAGGCTTATATGCATGCATATATAAGTCCTTTGGTTGATCTAGGTTCTTGTAATTTAGATGGGTGACCCTGGAGGACCTCATGGAGGAGATGACATTTACTTTAAGACTTAAAAAGAGATAAAGATGCACAGAGCTTTTCGTTCTTCACAAGGCATTTGATGAGTGAACAAAAATGATTTCGGTGTGAAGGGAGGTTTACCTGCTGGACCGAGGAGGGAGAGGAAATAATTATTTTTGCCGATTTCCCGAGACCACACGTCAATGTCACTGTATCACGCAAGCGGACGGGCCCTCCCTGAGTCTGGGGAGCAGAGCGGGAGGAACAGGGGGGAGGGAGCGTGGCCTGGCCCTGGCCTGAGGGAGGAATGCTGTAAGCGAGCCGCAGGTGTGCAGAGAATGCCCACGGACAGGCCATTCAGAGGCTCTCTGTACCCAGTTTTCTCTTTCTTTCTTTTTTCTGTTAACCCTCACCTGAGGATTTTCTTCTACTGTTTTTTAGAGAGAGTGGGAAGCAGGGCTGGAGGAGGGAGGTCAGGAGGAAGGGAGAAGGAGAGAGGGAAGCATGGATGTGAGAGAAACAAACACGTGGATGTTTGGCATGAGCTCCCACCAGGGACCAAACGCACGGCTTTCAGGTACAGGGATGATGCCCCACCCACCTGGGCCCCATCTTCTCTGAGGATCCAAGCCGCTTCCCGCCTTCTCAGCCCCGCCCGGCCGTCACGCCGCTCCGGGCCAGGCTTCTGCCGGGAGGACTGGGTGAGGCTGCTCAGAACCGAGTGGACATGTGCGCTGCTTTTCTTTTTCCTATCAAGCTCGCCATCGTTAATTTCCCCGCAGAAACTTCTCCAGGCTGCTCACCAAAACAAACCATCAGTAATTGCCAGAATTGGTTGATTCATCTGGGGTTATCACCGAAGTATAAAATGCAATTTAGGACCTCATTAGAATTATTATTCCATTTCATTCCCTAAATTTGGTGGCCTTCTAATTGCGAAATTTAAGATGCTTACTAATAAACGTTGAAATGGCGCTGGGGTTATTGTCACGGCACTTTTCTTAAAAAGAATATATTGTTATTGATTTCAGAGAGGGAGGGAGAGGGAGGAAGAGAGAAAGATCAGTGACGAGAGAGAATCGTGGATCGGCTGTCTCCTGCTCACCCCGGCATGGGGATCGAGCCTGCAACCTGGGCCTGTGCCTTGACCGGGAATGGACCCGGGACCTCCTGGTGTATAGGTTGGCACTCAACCCCTGAGCCACACCAGCCGGGCTGTTTGGGGATTTTTGTGTTTCCCTGTTGTACGGTTCAACTCCATTTCGCGATGGTAATCCCGTTGTCTTCTGACCCCGGTTACCTAAACGCGGCGGGCGGCCGTCTGAACTGTCCCGCAGACGGGGCCTCGCCAGCGAGGCTGTTTCGTCGCCCTGTGGCCTCTGAGTTTCACCGCTCAGCCTCACGCCCGGAGGCGCCGCACCCGCCTGCACCACGCGATCCACCGATGGCGTCCACGCCTGACCTGTGCTTCAGACATGTCACATGTTCACGAGACGCACTTGGTGCTTGGCGGGCGGTCCATGTTTGTCTGTTGCGCCGGGGCAGGGTCGGCACGAAGAGGAAGTGACAGGTGAGGACCGTGCCCGCCTCTGCCATGAGTTTCTATGGTGGGGAGAGTGCTGGTGTGTCAGAGGCCGCCGCAGGCTGGGAATGGGGGGCATACGCGGGCAGCCCGCAGCCAGCCTCTGCGTGAGGAGCGGGGGAGGGAGTGTGCCCGGTTCTGTTTGTGAGGTTTTACTCTCAGCTCCCTAGCTCTGTCCGCCCGCGTGAGGTTTACCGTCTCCTCGGAGAGTTAACTCCTGCCGATGAATGACAGGCACTGACCATTGAGTGCCTAATGGGCTGCGTCCCCGCGGCCCAGGGCGGGGGTGGGAGAGGGCGCCTGCGTGAGGAGGAGCTGTGCTGTGCTCAGCTTGGCTCCCGATGGCGGCTCCGGTGACCTCCCCGCAGGGCTGCCCGAGGGCTCCCTGCATTTGAAAAGCCGTTTGGAAATGTCAGCGTCTGGGAAGCGGCCCGAAAGCCTCCCGGGAATCGTGGAGCCAAAGACGGAGAGAGCCGGTCTCCGGGGAGCCCCTGACCCTAAGTCCTTGTCTCAGAAACGGGGAGAAGGAGGGTCGGGGCGGGGAGGGAGAGGACGCAGGCCGCTCTGCGGGCGGATAGCGAGGATGAAGTCAGGCCAGGTGCCCGCGCTCTCAGAGCTGATGATCAGCCAGGGGGGCACACGGTGCTGAGAACAGATGCTGGGGGTGAGAAGGGCCAGTGATAAAGGGAAACAGGATTCGGAGTATTATACAGAAGGGCGGGGGGGCCCTGATGGAGGGGTGGTATTTCAGTGGAGACTTGCATGGGTGAAGGCACAGCCATGCAGAGGTCAGAGGCAGGCGTGAGCCAGATGGAAGGAAGGGTAAAGGGAACCCTTGGCGTGTCTGCAGCTGGATTGATTTACTAAGAGCCCCCAAGTGATACAGTGTTACAAGAGAGACCCGAGCCCTAACCCGTGTGGCTCAGTGGATAGAGCGTCGACATGCGGACTGAAAGGTCCCAGGTTCGATTCCGGTCAAGGACATGTATCCTGGTTTCGGGCACATCCCCAGTAGGGGGCGTGCAGGAGGCAGCTGATCGATGTCTGTCTCTCATCGATGTTTCTAACTTTCTATTCCTCTCCTTTCCTCTCTGTAAAAAATCAATAAAATACATATTTTTAAAAAAATGAGCTCCCCAAACCATCAGAGGGTTATGTGGATGTGCATGGGTTCTGGGTTCAGAGTCTAGCCATCTCCTCCCCACCCCTCCATCCACAGGACTCCCCACCCCTGCTTCCACGTTGTAAAATGGCCGTGGTGATAGGGCCGTTACCTTACACAGTTTTGTCATAAAGACCCAGTTAGAAACCCCCACCCCCACGCCCGACTGGCGTGGCTCAGTGGTTGAGGTTGACCTATGAACCTGGAGGTCATGGTTTGATTCCCATTCTGGGCACACGCCCAGGTTGTGGGCTCGATTTCCAGTGTGGGGTGTGCAGGAGGCAGACAGTCAATGCTTCTGTCTCATCACTGATATTTCTCTCTCCTCCTCCCTTCCTCTCTGAAATCAATTAAAAAAATATTTTTAACCACCCCCCCAACCAATTAGCAGTGACGAGTCCTTAGCGAGTGCTCTCCTCTGCTCTGCAGGTCTGCGGGTGTGCGGAGGAGAGCACCCCTCCCGGCCGTGGCTGGCGTGGGACGAAGGGTCAGCCTCCCTGCAGACGCAGCGCCGGGCCCAGGCCGGGCGTTGAGCCAAGGAGCGCGTCTCAGCTGTCACCACGGCCCTGGGTGTCTCCGGGCCTGGCCGCCAGGGCCAGGGCGCTCCGAGGACACCGCGGGCAGCTCCGGCCCGCTGCCTGGGCAGCTGGCACGCAGTGGGCTCTGCCGGCCAGCCCGCAGGTGCAGGAGCTGCTGGCGGCAGCTGTGCCAGAGCCGCCTGGCACCGCGCGCAGAGGCAAGGTCGGCCAAACGCCTGCGGCGGCGCCTGGAAGGCGACAGGGGAAGATGGATCTGGGAAAAGGTCACAACTGACTCGGCGCGTCAGGACGCGCAGCCGGGCGCTCTGAAAGGACAGGGTTCGGGCGATGTGAGTCTCACAGGCGCCCTCAGGGGCGGGCGCACTGGCCGGCTGCCCGGCCATCGGGCGGCTAAGTCATCCGGTTCTGGAAAATGATAGGAAGCCTCAGCACGTGAATCATTGCTCCGTCCGTGACCTTCTAAATGCCCTTCTAATAGACACCAACCCAGGGACCAAGAGGCCACCAGTTCGATTCCCGGTCAGGACACACGCTTGACCGCTAGGAGGGGTTGTGCAGGAGGTAGCTGATCCGTCTATGCTTCTATCTCTCAATCCCTCTCCCTTTCTCTCTCTTTAAAAATACAACAATAAAAAAAACACCCCAAAAATGTCCCACGTGAGTGAGGTTAAGCCTGGGACCTTTCGTACCTGGAGAATGGTTTTTCCGGAAGCAAACGAGGGCGAGGACACAGTCTGTTTTACAAGCTTTTGCCTTTCTTTGGCTTTTGAAAAGTGTAGCAAATGCGTGTCTTAAGTTCCCTTTAAAAAAATATCTATTTTATTGATTTTTCACAGAGAGGAAGGGAGAGGGATAGAGAGTTAGAAACATCAATGAGAGAGAGACATGGGTCAGCCGCCTCCTGCACACCCCCTACTGGGAATGTGCCCGCAACCAGGATACATGCCCTTGACCAGAAGGAATCAAACCCGGGACCTTTCAGTCCGCAGGCCGACGCTCTACCCACTGAGCCACACCGGTTTCGGCTAAACCCCTTTTAAACAAAGGCCCATCACATGCTTTCCTCCCGTGGAAGTGGCGCCGGAGGGCCTCCCTCCCCCACGGAGGACGAGCCTGACCTGGTTCTTGCCGCACCACGAGGGCCCGGCGGCACACAGGGCATTGTGCCAGCCAGCTCGGGCGGGGGCCAGGAACGAGCCCTGGCTCACAAGGAGCCGTGCCAAGGCCGCCTGGCCGGGGACTGAGCCCTGCACCCGGGCTCACCAGCACCGCATCCTCACAGCGGCCGTGCCACCGTTAACCGCCCACGTGCCCACCCTGCAGGCTGAGTGCCTGCTGCTCGGCTCCATAGACGCCGCTGTGCCCGCTGGGACCCGAAACCAAACCGCCTCACCCAGCCAGGCGGCAGGGCGCCCATCCTCCTGCCTCCAAAGCACCTGGCGGGCAGGCTCCAGGGCCTCCATCGGGCCGCCTCAGGGCGGTGGAGACCCTCCCTGCAGAGCATCGCAGGCCTGTGGGCATGCCCGCGGCACCCTGACCATTCACAGCTTCTGGTAGCTGCCTTTTTATTCCCTCATTTTAAACATATTTTTTATTGACTTCAGAGAGAAAGGGAGACACATCAGTGATGAGAGAGAATCATGGATTGGCTGCCTCTTGCACACCCCCCACTAGGGATCGAGCCCGCAACCTGGGCATGTGCCCTGACGGGCAATCGAACCATGACCTCCTGATTCATGGGTCAGCACTCAACCACTGAGCCATGCCGGCCGGGATTTATGTATTTATTTCATCATCATCCGAGCATATGTTTTTACTGAGGGGACAGAGGTGGGGTGTGGGGAAAGAGAGAGAGAGAGAGAGAGAGAGAGAGAGAGAGAGAGAGAGAGAAAGAAACATTGATCTGCTGCCTCCTGGATGCACCCTGCTGACTGGGGATCGAACCTGCCACCTTTTGATATTTGGGATGACGCTCCAACCAACTGAGCCACCCAGCCAGGGCCTCTGGTAGCTGCATTTTAAAAGTTTAAAGAAATAGGCAAAATTAATTTTAACAACACAGACCTTGCTGGGCACTGAGGTCTCTGGTTGACCTTGCTGGGCACTGTGGCCTTTGGTTGACCTTGCTGGGCACCATGGTCTCTGGTTGGTCTTGCTGGGCACTGTGGCCTCTGGTTGGTCTTGCTGGGCACTGTGGCCTCTGGTCAACCTTGCTGGGCACTGAGGTCTCTGGTTGACCTTGCTGGGCACTGTGGTCTCTGGTTGACCTGGCTGGGCACCATGGTCTCTGGTTGGTCTTGCTGGGCACTGTGGCCTCTGGTTGACCTTGCTGGGCACTGTGGTCTCTGGTGGACCTTGCTGGGCACTGAAAATGCTAATCTGGTGTCCACTGACCATATTATTTATCAGTTTCCCCCGCTGTTATCTCTCACCATTTAGCCCATAACAGCGCCTAACAAATAGCCCATTTTGGGTTTATTTCTGCTATTCAGAAGCATGTTCACCCAACGGTGATGTAGTAAGTGCTTCTTCTTTTGGTTTTCAAAGTGCTTCATGTCCTTTTCCAAAAACTATAATAAATATCCAGTAAGTTTTTAAGTGATTTTTTGTACATCAAAATATTTACCCTACAGTTAATTCATTCTGCTGTCCTAGCCACCTCATTACCGCATCACCTAGAGTCCTGCTGTGTGTTACATCGACATAGAAGATGCTAAAATTGCAGTAGATCACATCCCCTTGTTTCCTCGGCACTGTGTCAGAGGAAATGACATTGGCCTGTCTGCGGAACCTCCTGCCACTTGCTACCTGACACGGTGTTTCCCACACAGTCCTTGCCGCTGACGTTTAGACGCCTATATTTCAGGTGTCCTCTCACCCTAAACCCAGGGGTCTGCGGCTCCCCACCGCCGAGATTATCCAGAGACGTTCACCGGGAGCCTTTCTGGTCCACTGAACGTCACCTTGGCCTTCTCTCCTCTGGGTTTCTGTTTGGCCTGCGAGTCCGAACCTGGAGAAACGCTGGCACCCGGTTTTCTCTGAAGGAACACCCTTACTGGTATTGACACGCGAGGGCCCCTGTTTATAAAGCAGTGTTCTTACAGAAGCAAAAAAAAAAAAAAAAAAGACACACCAACTCTATTGCTCTTTTCTTGGAGTTTCATCCAAGTTGGAAATGAAATATTCATGTGTGGGAGCAGTGTTCACGGCGACACGATCATCGGGCGCTCTGTGGCTGGACCTGACCCGGGCGTTCGGGAAGCTGGGCGTCTGCGCGCGGGACGTTTCCCAGCAGCGGCGTTGGATCGCGTCCCGGTGGCTGCGGGCCCGGCGTGGCTGTCTGCGCCGCACCAGATGGGCTGGCACCGGGCCGCGCTGCAGCGGAGGCTCCTGACAGCGCCTCCATTTGTTTTCCCCGAAGCCAGGCCTGCTCCGGGCGCCAGACCTCCGGCTCCGGCTCTGCCTGCGGCGAGGCGTCACCTTGAGGAAGGGCGTGTGGAGCCTCGGCATCCACTCCTGCCTCTGCTGGCTGCGCAGCCTCGTCCGCCAGGGGTCACGGGGCAGCGGGGCCAGCGTCTGAACGGCTAGCTGGGTTACTGGGAAGCTGGCCCCTCTGCGTGGGCAGCCGTTGGCACTGGCGCCAGCTGCCAGCTCACAGCCTGTGTGTGTGGCCAGGGCAGCCCCGGCCCCCGGGTGTGATGGACAGGCTGGCGCACAAGCCTTGAGGCAGCAGCTGCATGCTGGCACGCTGTGCCCGGACTTGCTGCCTCAGGGGAAGTGGGCATGCCTCGGGCCTGGGGTCCCCGCTGGCCCTCACTGACCAGAATTAACCACTATCAGCCACAGGCCGCTGCCCAGTGTCCATAGGGCTTTGCAGGACGTGAACTGCCTCCCTGGAGGCCTGCCTTCCAGGGACGAGTCCGGGTCCGGTCACCTTCTCTCTCTCGAGGGGAACGGCAGAGGCGCTGGGAACGCAGACAGGCAGGCAGCTGGGGAGCTGGTATATATATTTTTAAATTTAATCTTTATCGTGGGAAGCATCGCAAAGGTCCTCTTCTCCCCCCCATTGACCCTTTCCAGCCCGCCCTACCCCCCTCCCGCCCCAGGCCTCTACCACCCTCTTGTCTGTGCTGAGGTTATGCATATGCACCCACCCAGCCTTCCCACCTTCTCTGAGGTTCCACAGTCTGTTCTATGCTTCTGTGTCTCGGATCTATTTTGTGCATCAGTTTATGTGATTCATTAGATTCCCCACGCGTGATGTCATGCGATACTTGACTTTCTGCGACCGGCTCATTTCACGGAGCACCATACTCTCCAGGTCCCCTGGGGAGCTGGGGTTTGAGCAGAGGTTCGGGGCACGGTCTCCCGCCCCTCCCTCCCTCCCGGCACACGCGGGCCGCGGTTTCACGGCAGGTGTTCTTATCCCGGATCCACTGTCCACTCTCCGGTCCTCGCTGGCTGCCCCAGGAGAGGCCACGGAGCCCGGGGCTGTAGGTGGAGCTGGTGCGAAAAGCTTCTTCTCGGCAACAGCAGTTGAGCCCAAACAATAGAATAATAAAGACCAGCTTCCCTCTAGGACGGACAGTGATGCTCAGAGCCCGAGTGGCGTGGCTCAGTGAATAGAGCACCAGCCCGAGACGGAAGGGTCCCAGGTTTGATTCTGGTCAAGGGAATGGACCTTGGTTTCGGGCACATTCCCAGTAGGAGGCGTGCAGGAGCTGATTGATGTTTCTCTCTCATCATTGATGTTTCTCTCCCGCTCCCTTTCTCTCTGACATCAATAAAATTGTATTTAAAGAAAAGAGTGATGTTCAAAGTCCCCGATGACAGGGGACCCTATCAGCTGAGCCGTAGGGCATCGCTGGAGAACAGAGTTGCCTTCTCTGGCCCGGTTTAAGGGGCTTCATTTTGTCAACGTTGTCTTCCGTTCTTCACTGTTTTCCTGGTTTAATGAGTGGTCCCCTCATTCTCACTGTGGGGAGACACCAGTACCGGTTTCAGAGAGGACCAGGAAGAGAGAGAAACATCCATGAGGAGAGAGAATCATGGATGGGCTGCCTCCTGCATGCCCACTCCTGGGGATGGAGCCTACAACGAGGGCCTGTGCCCTGATGGGGAATCGAACCGTGACCTCCTGGTTCCTAGGTCGATGCCACTGATCGGTTCTGGCATTCTTTCTCACAGAGCCTCGACCGAGTTCCAGAATCCTTGGGAACACGTGTCCCTGCAGTGACTTCCTGCCGACCAGCATTGTCCCACCGAGACAGCCGGTTGCCTCCATGTGACCTGGAAGGCGCGTTGAGCCCCGACGTTGTAAGAATGTGCAGAGTCTCTGTAAGCGCAGATCCATATCCATGTCCCTTCAGCTGGACTTGAGACCGGGTCCAAACAGCAGCCACCACACAATTAAGGACCTGATCGCATCGTCTAAATGGAGCCAAGGGAATTGTTGGGTCTCATTCATGAGTCAAAATATCTATTTTATTATTTAAAAAAATATTTTATTGATTTTTTTTTTACAGAGAGGAAGGGAGAGGGATAGAGAGAAACATAAATGAGAGAGAAACCTTGATCAGCCGCCTCCTGCACAACTCCTACAGGGGATGTGTCCGCCACCAAGGTACATGCCCTTGATCAGAATCAAACCTGGGACCCTTCAGTCCGCAGGCCAATGCTTTATCCACTGAGCCAAACCGGTTAGGGCCAAAATATCTATTTTAATGAAAAAAAAAATTAGTCTTGAGCTGCATCAACGAAACGACGTCTGTAGCAATCGCAGGCTGCTGTCCATGCCTTTTTATCATGAGCTCAGAGCTGCAACGTAGCGTTTGCTCTTTGCATGCCTTCTCCTTTGTCACCAGCAGAGGGCGGCACAGCTATTGCCGAGTGCCTCCCTGGGGAGCCTTCCTGCTTTGAAAGTGAGGGGTGCAGAGAAGATGGGTGCAGGGATGTGGGCCACCGGGGCCGCGATGGGAGACTCTCTTGACCCGCCCTCCTAGACGGTGGGGTGGAAGCTTCCCCTTCAGACGTTCAGCCATCGCCACGACCTCTTTGTGGAATATTCGCACGTTTCGCAGGCCATATCGATCCCTGTGTGAGAGCGGTGAGGCGTGGGAGACATACAGAGCAGTGTGGCGATGTGGCAGTGGCAGAGCGTAGAGAGCAGTGTCGTGCCAGTGACAGGAGCCCAGCTTTGGGCTGCTGAAGGGCAGACCTGGATCCCCTCCCTCCCTCCCCTGCTCTCGGTGCCCGTGTGAGGGCGGGCCAGCCTCACCCCCTCTGTGGTCAGGCGAGACAGACACTCGCCGGCTTCCCGCCCCCTTCCCTCCCCACGCCCGTTCCCTTCCAACACAGCTCAGTCTGGAGTCCTGCCTATTGGTCTGACCTCCTTCTTCACCTGTCCTGCCCCTGCCCCTGCACCTGCCCCATCGTGCTCCTGCCCTGTCCCATCCTGCCCCAGCCCCAGCCCCCGCCCCATCCTGCCCCTGCCCTGCCTGCCCTGTCCTGCCCTGCCC
>PVJN01030344.1:0-13782 GCA_004026805.1 Lasiurus borealis | reverse complement strand
CTGGTACAGCCCGTTCCCTCTGGTCCCGCCTTCCTGTCATCTGCAGGAACCCCCCACGAATCATCGATCGCAGTCAGAGCTGCTCGTGTCCTCTGAGAACCGCAGACTCTGCTCACATTTCCCGCTGCCTGCTGCCTTTTCCTCTCCCTGTGGCTGACTTCCCTTATCTTTTAAAGTTCAGCTCCTCTCCCCCGGGCCCAGGGCCTGTGCTGCCACAGCAAGACATACTGTTAGAGAGTAGAAACTTTTGAGCATGCTTCCTCCTAGTCCACTTAGCCTTGAATCCCAGCTGCACCTCACAAAATAGCCTTGCAAGGTAGAACACTGCCAGCTTTCTGAGGTACAGGACGACCCTGTAAATAACACGGTCATCACTAATATGACCCTGACATTACTTAAGAAAAAACTCTTTTTTCTTAAATGGCTTGCTCTGCAAAAACAGGATGTGGTAAATGTGCTTAAAAGCGGTCCTGCACAAAGGGTCGGGGCTGCTCTCTGGACTCCCTGCGTGGAGAAAGGCTGAGCAGTCGCCGGCTGGCTAATAAAGGCTCCCTGTGTTTTAATTTGGTCTGGACTCCAGTGGTCCTTCACTTGTGTTCGCTCCACAACAGTACATGCTATTCCTGGAGCTTTAATCACACTGTTTACCAGTGGTCGGTGCATCAGTCTCTACTCTCTCAAGTGCCCTGAGCTCCTGGGAGAAAAGGAACAGGGCTTGTGCACTCTTACTAGCATGTGCCAGGGCTTAGAGAGTGCTCACAAGAGAGCCCAGGCTCAGCCGGTGTGGCTCAGGGGATTTTGACTCTGCAAAGAGGTGACGTTGGCTTTAATAATGCTGTTGACCGGCTCTGTTCCCAGTGACTTCTCAAAAGCACTTCTGTCGGCAGAGGGCTTTTATCCGCTCTGCAACCTGCTGGACTCTGAGTCAGCCAAGAGCGAGGACGGACGGATGTCCGCGGGCACCACGTACAGGAAGTTGTGCGAATGCTCTCCCGGGGAGAGGCCTCGCTCGGCGTGTTGATGCTGCGTGTCTCGCTCTCTGCTGCACCCGAACCGTAAAGAACCGAGTGTGTCCGGGCCAGTGTCCAGGAGGCAAAGATATGCAAGGTGTGCTTCTGAACTGAGCTGCAGGAGAGAAATCTCAGAGGATTAACACGGAGAGACCGCCTCTTGGGCAGGCTTAGCGGTGAACACAGTCATGTGGAGTCTCTGTTGTGAATGTCTGTGGTCTGAAAACCTAGTGTCAGGCCAGAAAATCTCAGTGTGATGCCCGACCGGCGTGGCTCAGGGGTTGAGCATCGGCCTGTGAACCAGGAGGTCACGGTTTGATTCCCAGTCAGGGCACATGCCCGGGTTGTAGGGGGCATGAAGAAGGCAGATGATCCATAATTCTCTCTCATCACTGATGTTTCTTTTCTTCTTCTTTTTTTAAACAATGTTTTTATTGATTTCAAAAGGAAGAGATAGGGAGAGAGAGACAGAAACATCAATGATGAGAGAGAATCATGTACTGGCTGCCTACTGCATGCCCCCTACTGGGGATCAAGCCCACAACCTGGGCATGTGCCCCAGAATGGGAATTGAACTGTGACCTCCTGGTTCATGAATTGACACTCAACCACTGAGCCAAGCTGGCTGGGCTCATCATTGATGTTTCTATCGCTCTCTTCCTCTTCCTCTCTGAAATTAAAAAAAAAAAAAAAGGACACACACACACACACACACACACACACACTAACCCATGACTAGACACTTTAGGACAAGGACTGCCCCATCTGTTGTCATGGGAACTGGCTCCCACACAGAGGAGGCCGCCCCAAGGACACCCGTGGCCGGTGCTCCCAGCAGAGTGGCCGGAGGGGTGGACACTGAGCCCTGCCCGGTCCCCCGACAGCGCCCAGGTCTCCCCTCGTCTTCCGGGGCGCGGGCAGGTGCTGGTGCTCAGTGTGTGTCAGACTCTGACTCAGCTTTGAGGTCCGTAGTTCCATGCCGACGGCTAGGAGAACGGCTCCTCTGCATTAAAAGGGCAATCGCCTCATTATCGTGAGCCGCGCGGAGGAGAGCTGATGGCTTTCGCGGCGCGCGTGAGATTGTCGGGGCGGGCAGACATCTCAATCGGCCCCGGAGCCCGGTGTCGCCGCCTCGGTGGACAGGCGTGTGCAGCGAGGACTCTGGGGAGCAGGAGAGGGTCGCTGCTGTCATTCCGGCCGTGGCCCACCCTCGCCCCCACGCAGGGGCTGACGGAGCGGGGAAGGCAGTGCCGCTGTGTCCTCAGAGAAGAGCGTGTCGTGAATGTCCTTCCTCTCCCTCCAGGCAAAGGACAGGTGTGCAGCACCTGCTGTGCGCGGGGGCCGTGACCCCCTGGTGCCCGGGCTGCAGAGCCAGGCCTGCTGCTTGCCGGGGTGTAGCTAGAGGCACGGTGGGTCCTCACCGCAGCCACGTACGCGGGGACTAGAAGGCCATGCGTTGTCGGGAGGAAGAATTCAGGGGCCGCCGTAGAGCCGAACAGGAGGACGAAGGCCTGGTCTGGGCGGATGGGCAGGGACGGCCTTTGTGCACCCGTGACATCGAGCTGGAGCCCTGACATTGAGAGGAGGCAGCCTGTGGGGTGGGCCGGGGGCACTCCTGCCAGAGGGCAGCCTGCGCGAAGGCCCGCGGGTGGAGCAGCGTGGCGTGTTCCAGGGCAGCCTGGCTGGGGGGGGGGTGGTCCCAGCAGCTGGCATGTGTACCAAGGGGGGGTCAGTGTGGTCGGGCCTCGCAGGCAGCTGGCAGGGGTTGGGTTTGTAGGTGCAAAGGTCAGCCCGAAGCGACAGGGGCAGAGGAAGTAGACTCCGGGAAGAACCGAGAGTAGAGGAGGCAGCTGGGAGGGAGGTGTTGGCTGGGCCAGAGCTGGCGAGGTGGCAGTGCAGACATGTCTGAGACATGTGTAGGGAGTCTCTTAAAACATTTTAGATATGTCTTTATTGATTTCAGAGAGAGGGAGGGGAGGGAGGGAGAGAGAGATCAATGATGAGAGAATCATTGATTAGCCACTTCCCCCGTGCCCCACTTCTGGCTGCACCTGGGGTGACGGAGCCAGGCATGGGCCCTGACCGGGAACCGGACTGAAACCTCCCACCCAGCTCATGGCTCGAAGCTTAACCACTGAGCCACGCTGGCCAGCCCTCAGGGGTCGTATTGGTGGGCGGATATAGACGGGTAACGGGAGGAGGAGGCGCTGTCTGGGCGGAGGCCTGTATCTGGCTGGCTGGCCCCAGGGATGGGAGAGCCCCCGGCAGACGCAGACCCCTGGGGAGGACCAGATCCGCTGCGGAAGGCAGGGAACCGGAAGCTGGCATTGGCACGTGTTTGTGTGCGATGCCCGGGAAACATGCGGGGAGGGCTTGTGGCTCTGAGCCTGGCGCTGAGAGCATTCGGACGGATGCCTGGGGTGGTGTGGGCCTGTCCGGGGTGAACAGCAGCTCTGGGGACAGAGGAGAGACGGGGAGGGGCCAGGTGCGGACTCTGACAAACTCCAGCACCCCCACCCCCATCTTGAAAAATGAGAATCGAGTAGAAGGATGCTCTTTAAAAACAAAAAAAACTTTAGCCGAGACGGGTGTGGCTCAGTGGATAGAGGGTCGGTCTTTGGACTGAAAGGTCCCAGTTGGTTGCGGGCACATCCCCAGTGGGGGGCGTGCAAGAGGCAGCTGATCAATATCTCTCTCTCATGGGTGTTTCTCTCTATCCCTCTCCCTTCCTCTCTGTAAAAAAATTAATAAAATATATTTTTTGAAAAAAGCTTTATTGTTGAAAGTATTGCCTAGGTGCTCCCCCCACTTAACCCCTTCAGCCCGCTCCCATCCCCCTTCTCAGCCCTCCCCCCACTGTCTGTGTCCATGGGTGATGCCTCTATGCATGTATGTTCATCGGATGATCTCTTCCCTCAGGTTCGACAGTCTGCTCATGCTTCCATGTCTGAGTCTATTTTGATGGTCAATTTATTTGGTTCATGAGAGTCAGGTGAGGATCAGGTGATCCTTCTCTTCGGCAGGCACCTTCCTCAGCTCATAAGCCCGCTCCCGACCAGACAGGGGGTGGTTCTGACCTCGTTATTTTTTAAAGGCTGTGACTTGGGGCCAGTCCCCGCCGCTCTCTCTCTCTCCCCCCGGCAGCGTCTGTGTCCTTAAAGCGAGCAGCTGGAGCTAAATCCGCTTTGAGGCCCGTGTCCTGTGGCTCGTCTCTCCCTGGAATGAACTCGTTCTTTTTAGTTGCTTGAGCTATTTTTTTCTGTGATTCCTTTACCTTCCTGTAATTGGCGTACCCACAATGCCCTGCCAGCTCCGGGAGTCTCTCTGCAGGTGCGTTCAGGTAACGCCCCTCTGACTGCATCTTCCTCTCGGGGGCTGAGCGGTGGCTCTGTGGGCAGCGGGGCTGGCGCATTCCGCTTCTCCGTGTGTGTCCCCTGGTGCAGTGGGGACTGTGTGGCAGGAGCCTTTTTCATTAACGACGAGCCTCTTTATTTTTGCCGTTTCTATTCAGCTCAGCTTTTCAGTTTCTCTTCAAGGAGCTCGGAGGTTGGGGGAGCGCTGGGGGGTTCCTTCGGCCTCCCCAGACAGTGTGTGTTTGTGTTTGGATCAGAGAGCGAACCTCATCGCAGCCTCACAACGGAGGTGAATAGCAGGTTGAAGGCTGTCTCTCCAGGGGCCGCGCAGCGGGTGTGTTTGTGGCACATGGAGTTGGGAGCGTGGCTCAAGGACCTCTAGTGGCACCTGTAAACATGCATTTAACACACTGACACTGTCCATGTTTAACGTTGAAATGGTTTCTTTTAAACAAAGTCCCGCTGCTCTGATGCTGGTTGTGTGTGTGAGTAACTCTTCCTGCGGGGTTTGCTTTGGCCTCACCCTGCACCTGCTGACTCTGCAGAGAAAGGTGGGAAAAAAATTAAAAACAAAAGGTGTTGGTTAGTGAAAAAGATTAAATAGCAATGAGATGTCTCGTCACAGACTTCCTTTTTTTAAAAAAATTTTTTTTAATTGATTTCAGGGAGGAAGAGAGAAGGAGAGAGAGAGAACATCAATGATGAGAGAGAATCATGGACCTGCTGCCTCCTGCACGCCCCCTCCTGGGGATGGAGCCTGCAACCCGGGCATGT
Source organism: Lasiurus borealis (assembly GCA_004026805.1). Classification (NCBI taxonomy): domain Eukaryota; kingdom Metazoa; phylum Chordata; class Mammalia; order Chiroptera; family Vespertilionidae; genus Lasiurus; species Lasiurus borealis. The sequence continues at coordinate 8,645 of PVJN01030344.1, read as the reverse complement.
ACCCTGACCGGGAATCAAACAGTGACCTCCTGGTTCATAGGCCAACGCTCACCACTGAGCCACACGGGCCAGGTGGACTTTCTTTTTACCCCAAAGACTCTGACACTGTCACGGGGCCGTCTACCTCAGTTGTGAGTCCCAGGGGGATGGAGCTGAGGCTGCGATGGGGTTCACTCCCGTCTCAGGGGAGGCTTTGCCATCGTTTTATCTCTGCTACACGTCACTGCTTTCAGGACTCAAAACTCCAGTCACAACCGATACGGTTTTCAGAGAAGGAAGAGGTTCAAGTCCGGGGAAGCAGCCCTTCTTGCTGTGCCTGGCGGGGGATCATGGAACTTGAAGACAGAGCAATGGAAACGCTTTAAACCTGAGCACACAGAGGAAAAAAAGTCTCAAAAACACAGAAGCTCGCCTGCGTGTCCTTGGGAGCATCGCCGTCTAACGGACCGCAGTGAACTAACGGACCGCGGTGTACGTTCCCGACAACGGTCTGTGTGATGGCAGTGGGAGGGCCTGACCCGGCGCTTTTGACTGCGCTCATTTCAAAGGCAGCTGTCCTGCATGGACCCGTGGCCAGCTGCCCAGCTGGAGAAAGAGCCGGCCACCCACCTGTGACCTGCCCCTTCCACAGCCCTGTCATCGCAGACAGCTGACCACGCCAGTGCCCCCACGGCTCCCTCTCCACGCTTTGATTCCTGCTCTGAGGCTTGAAATTCAACAGGAAAGAGGGAACTGGCAAAACCCTAGACTCCTCACCCTCCCCCCCGGTGCAGGCCGAACCGCGGGCTCTCTCTCTTCTCCCACAGCCGCACCGTGGGGCCCTGGGCCTGCCGTGTCCTCCGGGACTGGCGAGCAATGAACCATATTGTTTGCCAAGTTCGCCGGCGGCTCCTGCCGAGGGACAGCTCGCACCCATGAGCACCCCGGGCGCTGGCCCAGGTTAGGAGGGGTTTGGGGCCCACCAGTGGGTCAGGCCAGGGGATCGCCTCGGCCCCTCCTGGCTACTAGCCTCACAACCCCAAATACTATGTAAGAGAGACCCAGGAAGAAAGGATGGGTCCGGCCATAAAAATACAGGCCAAAACCGGGTTGGCTCAGTGGATAGAGCGTCAGCCTGTGGACTGAAGGGTCCCAGGTTCGATTCCGGTCAAGGGCATGTACCTTGGTTGTGGGCGTGTCCTCAGTGGGGGGCGTGCAGGAGGCAGCTGATGGATATCTCTCTCTCATTGATGTTTCTAGCTCTCTATCCCTCTCTCTTCCTCTCTGTAAAAAAACAAAAACAAAAACAAGACAAAAAACCAGAAAGGCTGAAAATCTCCAAGATGATGAAATCTCTAGAGTCAACCCACCGTTTCAAGAAGTCCAATGCGCCCCAAGCAGAATAAACACACACACACAACCACGCCAAAGTATATCATAAGGAAATGATTGAAAATCATAACACGGGGTCAGCGCTCACACATGTGCCGCGGCGTGGCCGGGCCCCCCACCGCGGGCTGGGGAGCCCAGGAAGCCGGCCCGCTAGGACCCCATGCTCGGCCAAGCCGCCCCACAAACGTGTGGTACCCCAGCAGCCTCCCCGTCACCCCCGTCCGCGTTTGCCTCGGGCTGCACGGGATGAAGCGGTTCTTTATCACAGACGCCGACCTGAAAGGCTGTGCTCGCTGGCAGACGGGCCAGCCTGCTGGTGTCTGGAACGCTGTGTGTGGGGAAGGGAGCTGCTCGGAGAAGGGGGGCTCTCCTGCATTCCAAAGGGAGCCCGTGGTCTTTTTTTGGGGGGGCTGATTCTCTCTTTTGGAAAAGTCGGCGCCACAGCCCTTCTGCACCGGAGGCTTGCAGCCTGCCTCCCTGACGGGGGCGGAGAGAAGGGGGCTCACCAGGGGTGTCGCGAGGCGGGTGGGCAGACCCCGAGTGGCCCAGGTTCCCCTTGTGGCTAAAGCCGACGTCTGGGGAGCGATGAAACACCGCGTGGAAAGCCCTCGCACCGTCTCGGAGGAAGGAGATTAGCGGCCGTTATCTCTCGCCGTGTCCAGAAAATGGATCGCCGTGCGCCCGTGAGGGAACTTAATTTTCTTTTGAGCTGATTATCAGAACAGCCATGTTTCTCCCTTCCCCCGACTCCGCAGTGCAGCTAAGCCACGTGCGCGAATCGGTGCTCTTAAGGTGAACTGAGCAGAACAGCCAGAGAAATTGAATAGAAACAATCCTTTATGGCCCTAACCGGTCTGGCTCAGTGGATAGAGCGTCGGCCGGTGGACTTCAGGGTCTCAGGTTCCATTCCGAAGGTCAAGGGCATGTACCTTGGTTGCGGGTACATCCCCAGTAGGGAGTGTGCGAGAGGCAGCTGATCAATGTTTCTAACTCTCTGTCCCTCTCCCTTCCTCTATGTAAAAGAATCCATAAAATATATTTTTAAAAAGTAATCTTTTATGTCTATTTTAGGAGGGAGGGTTAACATTGAATGGGTAGGGGTGAAATATTAAAAGTACAATGATCATTATCGACAAGGAATTAGCAAAAGCAAAATTTTACAATACACGTTTTTAAAGTAGCTCCTCCTTCCTTTCTCTCTCACGTTCCTTAATGTTTCCACCTCCTACCGGTCCTTTACTCCGTGGAATGACTGAGAACCAGCCAACCGAAGAGTGTTGAACCCTTCCTCAGACCTGAAAGCTCTTCAAGGCTGACGTCTGACCTTCATTTGTTGGCTCATCCACCGTCCTTCACACAGAGCCTCTCTCACACATGCCAGGAAATACCTGCCGAATGACTGTCCACATGAATGAATGAATGAATGAATGAGGAAGTGGATGACTAAGCAATGGAATCAGTGAAGCCAGAGGGCGGGGTTCATTCTGACTTCCCCGCCTCCCCAGGCTGTGTGGATAAGGGACGCAGGCCTCGCCACAGCGGAGAGCGATTTCTTCATCAGGATTCTTACTTCGTAGAGTTGCGTTTTGCTATATTATTATTATTATTATTTTTATTGGAAAGTTTTCATCCTTTTTTAAAAATAAATATATTTTATTGATTTTTTACAGAGAGGAAGGGAGAAGGATAGAGAGTTAGAAACATCGATGAGAAAGAGACATCAATCAGCTGCCTCCTGTACGCCCCCTACTGGGGATGTGCCCGCAACTAAGGTCCATGCCCTTGACCGGAATCGAACCTGGGACCTTTCAGTCTTTAGGCCCACGCTCTATCCACTGAGCCAAACTGGTTTCGGCTTGCTGTATTGTTATTAACGATAGTCTCCTTTGGAGAAGACTGTGGGGGCTCTGTAGAGTGCCTGTTGCTGCCCACCCCAAGAGGCAGTGGTTCACAACCACCACCCTTCATTCTGTCTCACTCTCGTGTGGACAGACTGTGCTCTGTGGGTGGTGCTTCGGCTCCAGGAGGTGTTGAAGGGGCTGCCGTCACCTTGATGTTCTACCAGCCTGGGGCTGCCAGAATGGCTTGATTTAGTTGATTTAGTTTGCGCCATTATGATGATAACAGTCTATTGAATATCATTTCCATTTGGAGGACAAATGGTGGGAAAGAACCAACGTATCTGTGTACCTTTAAGTGGAATGAAGTGTGTCGTTTGACAGAGTCATTTCGTGGATAGAGCTGTAAGGTGACCCGGGCTGGGATTGGAACGCACGGTAGAGGTCCAGTTTGCTCCACCAACATCTTCCTGTTGTGGCTCACGGCTAAATGCCCGCCGATGCCCATCGCAGAGAAGAAACAATTAAAACTCTCCCCACCCCGTCTGCTCTCGCCACCTTGTCCGTCCGAGTTAAAAGCTCACGGAAAAAGCATCACCCCTCTCCGTCCTCCCTGATCATTCATTCCCTCATCAGCGCAGAAGCTAGTCATCTGAGACCCATTCTCGAAGGCATATTCCGACTGGACGCCTTCTCTCCGTTTTCCTCTACTATCCCTCTCCAGCCTCATTATCTCCGCCGAGATTACCGCGCCAGCTCTTGACGGATGCCTCCTGCTCCTATTTCCGCCTCTCTCTGCGCAGCCACCGGAAAGCCTTTTTTAAAAAGCGCTCTCCGATGCCTCCCCATTCTCCTCAGCAGAGAGCCTGAGCTTGCTCTCTTGGCTTAGCGACGCTCGGACCTCATCCCCTGCCACCATCCCCGCTGGTGTGGGCTCCGGACACCGCCGGCCTATTGCTGTGCATCCGGTCCAGCAGGCTCCAGCTCAGAGCGGCCAGAGTGCCTAGCAAAATGCCCATGTGGAGTGCTCTTTGTCCCGGTGCCCGCACAGTGGCCTCCTCCTTGTCAGGAAGGTCTCTGCTTGGAGAAAGCTTCTCTGGGCCTCCCTTGACGACGGGCCTCCCCACACTCGTCATCCTCTGTCACATCCTCAGAGCGAGCGCCGCGGTGCCGCCTGTGCTGGGCAGCTATTTGGGTCATTTATTTTTCATTCGTCCCCCTTTTTTATTTTACTTTATTTATATACCTTTTGTCCTCTCTTTTTTAAAAAAATATATATTTTATTGACAGAGAGAAAGGGAGAGTGATAGAAAGTCAGAAACATCGATGAGAGAGAGATACCGATCAGCCGCCTCCTGCACGCCCCACAGTGGAGATGTGCCCGCAAGCAAGGTACATGCCCCCGACCGGGATCGAACCCGGGACCTTTCAGTCCGCAGGCCGACGCTCTATCCACTGAACCAAACTGGTCTCGGCCTCTTTTTTTTTTTTCTCAATATTTTTTTTTATTGATTTTAGAGAGTAAGGGAGAGGGAGAGAGAGACAGAAACATCCGTGATGAAAGAGAATCATGGATCGGCTGCCTCCCGCACGCCCCCTCCTGGGGATTGAGCCCCAAACACAGGCATGTGCCCTGACCGACAATGGAACCGTGACCTCCTGGTTCATAGGTCAGTGCTCAGCCGCTGGGCCACACAGGTGGGCTGCCACCCTTTCAAATCACCAGAGCAACGGTCTCGCGTTTCTGACTTCCTCACCTCTGTAACCACAGCACCTCGCAGGCGCCCAATAAATACTCCTTGGCTATTCCCAGGCCCCTGACGAGGCAGAAGCGAGCATTACCTTCTTGACATATTCGCATCTTCGGCCAGTTACCCTCATACATTTATTTATTTTGGAAAAGGGCTGCGACTTTCTGAAAGCATCAGGCGCTGAGAACAGATGAAAGCCACTTGGTCTTCCCAGCTGCTCGCATCCGCCGCCGCCCCTGTCCTCCCCGCTGATCCGCCTGCCCGCTGATCTCCCGGCTGCTCGCCAGCGCCGAGGGGGGCGGGCGCTTGAACAATGGGAAGGCGCAGGCTCGAGGCCCGGCTGTCATCTTTTATTGATGTCGGATCGGGGGATGGCGGGTACTTCATAAAGAATGAAAAGCTCTACCGGGCGTTCACTTTTCCGCGTTCGCCTTTAGTGAGTCCCAGTCGAGATCAGAGAGATTTGTAGATAAACCTATTGAACTACTAACAGGAGAGCCGAACCGGCAGCCAGCCCATCTGTCCTGCCTTCCCGGCCTTCAAATGCTGCTTTGTGATTCACCAACAGCATTGGGGTGCACTTCACGTCAGGAGGTTCGGAAGGGGCGCTTAGCTATTCCGTTGGGGGATCTTTCCGGAGAGAGCGGCTCTGGCCTCCTCATTAGCAGGTGCTCATTAGGACGACCTCCAGCACACCTCGCCATGCGGCTGTGACCCCTGACCGTCCGGTTTGCCTTATTCTGACACAATTTGGTAGCAAGTGAGAGCAATCATTTTTATAACTCGGTGTTGCTTTATTTTTTTATTTTCAATCACAGTAGATTGGGGGGTAAAATGTCCTTAAAACATGGCCCTGTTTTTCAGTCACAAATGTAGCAAGCATATCTAGGAGGCTGAATTCTCTTGATTCTTTTTTTGTTTTTTAAATGTATTTTATTGATTTTTTACAGAGAGGAAGGGAGAGGGATAGAGAGAGAAACATAGATTAGCTGCCTCCTGCACACCCCCATTGGGAATGTGCCTGCTACCAAGGTACGTGCTTTCGACCGGAATCGAACCTGGGACCTTTCAGTCCACAGGCTGACGCTCTATCCACTGAGCCACACCAGTTTCAGCTCTCTTGATTCTTTTAAAACATTTATGGTTGATACTATGGGGATGTCCCCCACTCACACGCCCTTTTGCTTCTTTAAGGGCATTTTGGCCAAGTCCCTGGAATAAAATAACGACATGCTATTGAGTGCCAGGAGTATTCATATGGGTTCACACACCAGCAACTCAAAGGTGGGCATTTCTCCTTCGCCTCTTCTTCCGAGGAGAGCACAGGCTCCCAGCCAGCGGGCTGAAGGGACTGTGCACCGGGGACTCTGAGGGATGGATCCAGACCGGCGGCTTAGTTCCGTTGGGTTGGTTCTCTCTCCAACGAGCTGGCGGAATGGTCTGGGCGGCCCTCTCTCTTCCACATTTGGGCGTTTCTTTTTTTAACATTGTTAATTTCCAGACGGGAAGGAAGAGGTAGAGAGAGAGAGAAACATCGATGATGAGAATCACTGATTGGCTGCCTCCTGCACGCCCCCTACTGGGGATGTGAGCCCCGAAACCCAGGCATGTGCCCTTGACTGGAATTGAACCTGGGGCCCTTCAGTCTGCAGGCCTACATCCCTTCCACAGAGCCACACCAGCGAGGGCCATTGGGGCGTTTCTGAAGGACGAGCACAGCATGTCTGTGGGGATCTCCAGGAGGAACGCTGCCTTCGGCATGATGGGCGGCAGATTGAGAGGCAGAGTTACAGTTGCTTCTGTTTCCAGAGTTTTTCCAGGGATTCTGTTGGATTACTAATAAACCATCACGTTGCCTGCGAATGAAGACAGTTCCGTTTCTGCCTTCCCAGTCTCTACACCTGGTCTTGCCTTACGGCACTGGCCGGAACTGCCCGCGTGATGATGGGCTGGTGAGAGGGGATGTTCGTGCCGTGCACCTGCTCTGAGCCGGAAGGCTTAGAGTCCCCCGTTAAATGCTCTCATCATGACCTTGGCTGTAGGGTTTCTGCAGACACTCCGTCAAGCTGAAGCAGATCCTCTCTGTGCCTGGTTTACTGAAGGTTTGTTTTTTTTTTAAATCACGAACAAGTGTTAGATTTTGCCAAATGCTTTGTAAGCATCTACTGATATGGTCATGTGATTTTTTTAGCCTATCGATGTGATAGATTATATTCATTGATTTTCAAAGAGCGAACCTTTCTTGCCACAGCTGGTCCTTCAGCCACTCTGTTGAGCTGTGGAAGCATCAGCCTGGTTTCCTGCCGACTCTAGCCTGTCCCAAACATACAGACTGTCCACTGTGCCATGTCTGACAGACCCTCACCCCTGGTTTCAGATGCTCTAGATCAGTGGTTCTCAACCTTTCTAAGGCCTCGACCCTTTAATACAGTTCCTCATGTGGTGGTGACCCCCAACCATAAAATTATTTTTGTTGTTACTTCATAACTATAATTTTGCAAATGTTATGAATCGTATCTGTGTTTTCCAATGGTCTTAGGTGACCCCTGTGAAAGTGTTGTTCGACCCCCAAGGGGTCGCGACCCACAGGTTGAGAACCACTGCTCTGGGTGGTGTCGGTACAGAATCTCAATACCGACGAGGTAGCTCTCGGGACATTGACAGATTGGGATGTTTTCAACACAGTGTACCTCATCCCATTTCTAGCCATCACTGCTGAGGGTCATGAAGTAGATTGGAGGAGCGTCTTATAATTATCTTATCTACAGATAGCCCATCGAACTAAACAAACATCTGTGTTTCCTACTCTATCACTGCTTCAGTCTCTGTTTCCTGATCTGTGGTAGTGGAAAGCGTAAGATATAAAAACGATAATGGATCCTCAGTTTGCAGGTTCCATTGTGTAGACCTGTACTTCGTCTACGACTTAGAAAATTCCGGGCTCATCACTGTTTGCTTTGCTGTCAGGATGACCTGTACCGGTTCACCAGGGGGCTCTGGGGCGGAAGTATCTAGCTCACCTGCACCAGGAGCCAGGGAACCCCCACATGCATGCTGAGGACAGACTACCTTCTTGCCTTCGACCTGCTTTCCTAACTCCGCCCCCTTGGCTCCGTCTTCGTTTGTTTTGCTGTGGTTTCGGCATCTTTTCAGTGTGTTTCAAATCCCTTAAAAATAAAACATGCTACATATGCACAGGGACACAGGCGGACTTTGGAATTCAGTATTTACACTGCCCGTTACCGAGGAGCTATTTAGAGAGATGTTTAACCCTCTTCGCTTGAGGACAGTCACTTGCCCCAAAGCAACAGAAAGCAGGCTCATTGCACTCAATTTTCTAGTCTATCTGGCCGCAGGGGAGTGTGGGATGGGGGCTCAGGAGGGCAAAGAGCAGAGCTGGCCTCTTATTGAAAACATAATTTGCAGGGCTATACATTCTGTGGTCTATTATTATTTTTTTTTCCTAAACCTCTTAACGGTCTACATGAAGCGAAATTGTTTTACATCCGTCCGTGTTTCGAAGAGGTGGGTGCGCTATTGGAAGGCATTTCTGAGGAGAGAGCATGGAGCACTCTCTGCCGAGGCAGCGGGCAGTAAATACATCATCACCAGGAAGAAGCACTAAAGGCTATTTTCTGTTTCAACAAGGAGTTATGAAGAGTCGGATTTCCCCTAAGGAGCTAAT
>PVJN01030343.1:0-26535 GCA_004026805.1 Lasiurus borealis | reverse complement strand
TGACGTCACTCCTGCCTTGGTGCTGCATATCAGGCCCAGAGAGAGGCCTGGAGGCAGAAACAGGCAGAAGGGTTAGTGGCAATCAAGCAGGCAGGCAGACAGTTAGGGGTGATCAGGCCAGCAGGCAGGTGAGTGATTAGGAACCAGCAGTCCCAGAATGGGAGAAAGGTGTCTTGACTGTTGGTTTAAGCCTGATCCCACAGAGGGTCTCTGATTGGAGAGAGTGCAGGCTGGGCTGAAACACCCTTGACACACGAATTTCATGCACCAGGCTCATAGTTAAAATAGTATAAAACCTAATGAAACAAGAGATAAAACTTAAAGGTTGAATAGGTGGAGCACAGAGGATTGGTGGGTCATTGAAGTGATTCTGTGTTATATCATAGTGATAAATATGTATTATTATACTTTTGTTCAAACAGAATGTAAAATATTAAGTGTGAAGCCTGATATGAACTATGGACTTTGGGTGATTATGATGTGTCAGTGGAAGTTTATCAATGATAATAAATGTACTACTTTGGTGGGGGATTTTGATAATGGAGGAAGGTCTGCCTGTGTGAGGGCAGGGTATATATATATATATTAAATTCCAATATCTTTCTCTCTCAATTTTGCTATGAATCTAAATCTGCTCTAAAATATAAAGTCTGTTTTTTAATATATTTTTATTGATTTCATATAGGAATGTAGATGGAGAGACAGATAGAAACATCAGTGAGAGAGAGTCATTGATTAGCTGCCTCCTGCAATGAGGATCCAGACTGAAAACTTGGCATGTGCCCGATTAGGAATCAAACCCTGCCCTCCCAGTTCATAGGTTCATAGGTCTTTGCTCAACCATTGAGCTATGCTGGCAGGGTAAGTCTATTTTTAGAAAACATATTTAATTGTTAAAAGACAAACAAAATAACATATATAAGAGTATAGTTTTTGGAGTCAAACAGACTCGATGTCTGTCACAATTTTTATGACTTTGGTCAATCTAATTCTGTGATTCCATATCTTCATGATGGTCTTTAAAATCCTATATAATAAAAGATAATATGCAAATTGGCCCTCACTCCCTTGCATAAGATGGTCACTTCCATGTGGTCAAAGATGGCCACAAGCCCTACCACTTTGGCTTAGTGGATAGAGCGTCAGCCTGGGGACTGAAGAGTACCAGGTTCTATTTTGGTCAAGGGCATGTACCTTGGTTGTGGGCACATCCTCAATAGGGGGTGTGCAGGAGGCAGCTGATTGATGGTTCTCTCTCATCGATGTTTCTAACTATCCCTCTCCCTTCCTCTCTGTAAAAAATCAATAAAATATATTAAAACAAACAAACAAACAAAAAAGATGGCCACACGATGGCTGGCAGGGGAGGGTAGTTGTGGGAGATCAGGCCTGCAGGGGAGGGCAGTTAACATGACCAGGCCAGTAGAGGAGAGCAGTTGGGGTGATCAGGCCTGCAGGGGCAGGCAGTTGGGGGTTACTGGGCCAGCAGGGGAGGGCAGTTGGGCGCAATCAGGTTGGAAGGGGAACAGTTAGGCATCAATCAGGCTGGCAGGGAGTGGTTAGGGGATGATCAGGCTGGCAGGTAGATGAGCGGTTAGGAGACAATGGTCTAGGATTGTGAGAGGGATGTTCAAAAGCCTGTTTAGGCCTAATCCAGGGTGGGGCCTAAACTGGCAGTCAGATATCTTCTGAGGGGTCCCAGCTTGGAGAGGGTGCAGTCTGGGCTGAGGGACACCCCCTCCCTACAGCACAAATTTTGTGCACCAGGCTTCTAGTGTATTATATTACCAAACTTATAGGGTTATATAGGATATATTACATAATGCATGTGAAATAGTGATTAGCACATACTGAGTATTTAATAACTTTTATTATAGAACTAGAGGCCCAATGTGCATGAAATTATGCACAGTTTGGGTCCTTAGGCCTATCCTGGCCCTGTTGCATGGCCTCTGCTGCTCTGTGAGGCTACGTGAAGGTCCCTGCCCTGGGACACTTCCTGATGCTTGTGGCCCCTTAACTGCTCTATAGGCCTTCCCCCAACCCTCAACTGCTTTGTGAAGCTTGTGGACATACCAAAATGCTAGCTGCTGGACAGTCTATGAATTCCCCCCCTCACCCTGCTGCTACTTCATGAAGCTCACTGCCACCCGGATGACTGCTCTGATAAGCTCATGGCCACCCCGTGAAGCAGCCCACCACTACCACTCAATGGTCCCCAGTCCCACCCTGCCACCAGCCCCCCCTCATGGTGAGCAGTTCAGGTGCTGGGTGGGAGAGGGGACTAAGAGGTCTCCAAGCACTTCATGGTGACCAGTCACCCATTCAGTCATGACACCACCTAGCTCTTTATATATATATTAGGATGTTGTAATTTAATCCTTAGGATATATCTTTAGAACAGATGGCTGAGGTTGCCTAGATAATGTTCTCTAATAAAATATAATAATTTAAAGTGATTCAGATACCACTAGAACCTAAGACAAACAACTTATTGGCCAGAAGTCTCAAACAATTGCCAAAAGATGGCACTTGATCTAAACTCCAGGAAGAAAGCCATTTTTAAAATCTGACATTGCTTTCAAAATTGAGTATTTAGTAATTAATTTTTTCATTAAATTAATTGTAACCTTTATTTTAATTGAAGTACTTGCACATTGCCAGGATATTTGAATTTGGCTACAAAGATACAAACAATAATCTGGAATAATGATCTTCACTAACAATAAATGAGAAATCCCAAAGTGACAGATACTTGTATATTATAATTTCCATAAAAAATACATCTTATTTGAAAAGAATTCAGATTTAGGAAAGAGGTTCATGGATTTACATCATTTTATTTTTATCTATCAAATACACATAAGATCTCTCCTTGCTTCAAGTACTTTGTATTTGCTTACTAAATGCTAATTAGATAATTATAAAAAATATTTTCTAAACTTGGCAGATGACTCATTAGCAGAAATTGAACTTTTACAAATTTTAATAACACCAAAGTGTGCCAGTATTTATATTAGGAACTATAAGTGAGTCCTTTGGGATTGTTTTCTCAATATATAGTCAAGGCATCTGCATATGTCTGGTTTTATGTAGGACATGGAATATATGAACATGTTATAGAAATTCAATGGAGATAGCTGCATTTCAGTAGATAATATTAAGTAGGTTAAAAGTTATGTATTCTTATGAATTTAAAAGTTTTAGGAAAATCCTATATGGAATCTATAGTTCCTTGTCAAGTTTAGCTTTAAAAAATGTGTGGTATATTTACATCATTGAATAGTATGCAGCTATAAAAAAGAAGAATCTCTTACCATTTGATCCAGCCTGGAGGAACCTATAGAGTATTATGTTAAGTGAAATACTTTGGTCAGAGAAAGATAAATATCACATGATCTCACTTATATGTGGAATCAAATGAACAAAATAAACTACAAACAAAATAGATCCAGAGTCATTGAAGCATGGAAGAGATTGATGTATTTCTGAGGGAAGGGGTGGGGTGCAGGAAGTGATTAACCAAAAAACTTATATGCATAGTAGGGGCCAGTGCATGAAACTCGTGCACTGGGGAGGGGTCTGTCAGCCAAGCCTGCCCCCTCTCACATACTGGGAGCCCTTAGGGGATGTCCTACTGATGGCTTAGGCCCGCTCCCCATTGTGAGCAGACCCAAGCCACAGTCTGGCCTCCAATTGCGGAATCCACCAGGCTGACCAGGGGATGGAGCAAGCCCCATCACCCCGCTGCTGCAGCCACTGCCAGTCACCACAGCCACCAAGGTATTTTCATCAACACGAACTACAGTCCCTTCACCATGAAAAAATGACAACTTTCTTTAAGCATTTTCGAGATGTGTCTTTCATAGGATATGACATTTCTTTATTTTTATTTTTATCCTCACGGGAGGATATGTTTCCATTGATTTTTCCCCCTTCCCTCCAAGGCTCAGTAGTTGGTTATCCCTCACTAAAGCCCCTGCTGGCTTGGTCGCCCCATGCAGCCTGCTGTTCAGTCATTCGGTCATCCCTCACAGCCTGCTGTTTGGTTGTCCATCCGGTTGTTTTTGTTGTGATGCGCCTGGCTTTTTATATATTAGGATAAGTGAAGGTCATCTGTTTTTCTTTATTGCTTTTCCTCATTCACAGTAATTTGGTCCAGGCCTATAGTTTGCAATAATTGTGGCCACGATTCCATTGGGAATCTGATGCACAGCTGGACCCAGATTTCAACACACTTGTAGTCAAGTATGTTAGAGGATGGTACACAAAGAGATGAAATAAAAGAAGGTCACATCCCTCCCCACTCATGAAGACACATGGAAACGAGGCTTCAGATTCTGTTTTCTCAACAAGGTGAAATAAACTCATTGTCTCTGTCTTGACATGAGGTTGCCCAGCAACCTAATCAAGTTTTTGTTTTGTTTTGTTTTGTTTTGCTGTTGTCTTCTTCCTTCAAGGATAGAGTAGAGACAAATCATGGATCATCAGTATATTGTTCCCCCCTTCTGAGTGGGTAAAGTTGGTATGTCTTACACATCAGGAGTTCAAGGTTCAGTGAGGAATGGATATCCCAGGGCACTATTGGAGGGACATTCTTCATCCCGTACAGACCATAGAATGAAGCATCATTAAGCCAATGTCTACTAATTTACTCTTTTTTTAGTAATTATCATATTTTATTTTTATTATTCTAACATATTTTATTGATGTTTTTATAGAGAGGAAGGGAGAAGGATAGTTAGAAACACCCATGAGCGAGAAACATTGATCAGCTGCCTCCTGCACACCCCCTACTATGGATGTGCCCACAACCAAGGTACATGCCCTTGACCAAAATTGAACCTGGGACTCTTCAGTCTGCAGGCTGATGCTCTATCAACTGAGCCAAACCAGTGATGTCAAATATTATATTTTATCTCATATTTCCTTAAATACCAAGTTATATTAAACACGTAAAAGGAAAATGGATGTATTTAAGTTTTTTATTTGAACTCTCATTGCTCATTTTCTATCTTCACTACATGTATTAACCAGTATTTTCATGATGAGAATGACATTATTTGCTGAAGGAAGAATTACAAACTACTGCAAATCCATTGAGCATTTCTCATGAGTCCCTGTGGTCTCTTTATTATTTAGATATGTGTAGGAAATGAGAAACAGAACTGTCCCTACCCTATTATTTTAGGTACATGTGGGAAAATAATGGGCTTTGTGCATGTGAATCCCACTTGCAATTTGGAAAAATTACTCCCGTGTCCATATTTCACCAGAATTAAAATGAGATACCCAAGGTACATGTTCATGGAACATTTAGTCAATTCTTCTGCCTCTTTATTTCAATAAAATATTTGGAATACTTCCAATTGCAGTGTGCAGCAATACCCAGAATCCTTGTAAAAATTTATCTCTAAGAATATAATCTGAAGATTAAAATGAAAAGTGATATGTAAGCAACACATTATTACAATAGGGGCTGGAGGGAAGCATTTATGGCATCTCAAACTTGTTCTAATCATAGTGCAGCCATTTATTTTATTTCTCTTTTCCTGTGAGGAAATACACTCCAACTTATTTATCAAGAGTCACTATGCTAGGCACTGGGAAAACACATGATTAAGATACAATCCTTGACCCTGAGAAACTCATAAGAGGAGAGAGCCATTTATGGAAGCTCTCACAGGGATAACTATAATCAAAGCTATAATGGAGGTATAAAAAGTTATATGGAGGCATAAAGAAGAAAGATATGACAAAAGGTCATGAGCTTGTTTTTGAAGTCTAAGTAGGATTTTGATATGATAGTGAAAATGAGCATTCATGGATGAAAGAACAGTAAAAAAATATGCAGGCACAGGAGTATGGGATTACACAAGGGATACAGAGTGACTAAAGATATGGAAGAGGAGATATAATTAAATAGGTAAGCTTGGGCAGAAGAGTAGAGGGATTTCACATCTTACTAAGGAATTTTAACTCTTCTATATAAATTACCTCTATATTATTTTTAAAAATAGAAGATATGCCCTGCCCAGTGGCAGTAGGGCTCAGTGGTTAGAGTGTAGACCCACACACCGAAGGGTCATCGGTTAGATTCCAAGTCAATGGCATGTGCCTGGGTTACAGGTTTGGTTCCTGGTGGAAAGAGAAAGCCCCCAACAGGTTCTTGCCCCAGTGCTAGACAGTCTAGGTCCTCCCCATATGTCCCTGGATTTACACAAAGCCACTGCCCTGGAGCTAAAATTAGGCAGAACCATGTAATTTCTCAGGCTCTTTAAGATGAACAGCTGTGGTACATTTACACAATGGACTACTATGCATCTGTAAAAAAATGGAAGAACTATTATTTGCAACAGCATGGATGGACCTGGAAAGTATTGTGCTAAGTGAAATAAGCCAGCCAGACAAAGACAAGTATCTCATGATCTCACTGATATGTGGAATCAAATGAACAAAATAAACTGGTGAGCAAAATAGATCTGGATACATAGAAACATGGAACGGACTGTGGAAACTCAGAGGGAATGTGTGGGGGGAGGGTGAAAAGAGATCAAACAAAGAACCTAAATGCACATATACATAACCTGTGGAAACAGACAATGGAATGATGAGGGCTTGAGGGGTTGGGAGTGGACTGAAAGAGGACAATGGGGGAAAAGGGAACACTTATGTAATACTTTTAACAATAAAGATTAAAATATAAAAAAATTTAAAAAACAATAAAATAAATTAAAAAATAAAGAGCTCATAGAATTTAATAGGGAAAACATTAAGTTTGGGTTTCAAAAAGTAGGTAAAGGATTAACAGTTTGCAAATGAGGAAAAACATGTTTAGTGAACATATAAAATATGTTTGCTTTATTTGAATAAAAAAATAAGGATTTTAAAAATTATATACTAGTTTACTTATCAAGACTATTAAGACTTTAAAGATGCTGGTGGGGTGAGGTAAAATGGTCATCTTTATAATAAATTATCTGGGAAAATATTACCTTAAAATTTTTATAGTCTTTGATCAAGAAATCTAATTTATGTGTTTTTTGTTTGTTTGTTTGTTTGTTTGTTTGTTTTTTAAATGGCAGCGGAATACATGGACATGCCTGGAGCCTTGTCTCTAGGCAGACGGAGAGAGAACAGCTGAGAGTCGCACTGGGAGTGTTTGTTGACAAGTTAAGAGTCAGTTATCCTCCAGGAGAAGGTGGGGGACTGCTGGACGGGGCTCCCCTGATCAGGCAGCTCGACTGCCATGGGGTTTTTGTCTCCTGGAGACACCAGCATGAACATGGAGACCGCACCATCTTGCAGAGGGAGGTGGATGTCTGCGGCGATCTGAAAGCTGCAGCTGCAGCACCCACAGAACAGCCAAGGGACCCAGAACACCACTCTCCAATCGGCGCAGACACACAGACTCAGAGGAGCTCCACACAGCACACGGAAAGGTCAGATTTCGCCTGGGATAAGGTGAGGTCTCCTGGCCCTCAGAATAGAGACACGCACACTGTGGGAACCGGGCTGTGGGAAAGCTCCTTCTGGAGAGGTCTGAGGAAGTGGGGCAGGGCATGATCCCTAAGTGTGGAAGGGGACTCTCGGAGCTGTTGACAGAGGGGAGCTCTAGAAAACAACTTATTTTGATCTGAGGCAGAAGGACAGCCTGGGAGTTATTACAGTGTCCCTGCTGCTCGAATCCCCACAAACCTGTATTGAGAACCATGTATATGTGCTGGAAATAAATTCCAGTAGTTAGCATAATAAATGTGAGAAGTTCATCAGAAGGTTCATGGACAGCTTCAACAGGGCTGCATGTATTATTGCCTGCTGCTGGAACAGCCAAAGGCAGTTCCCTCAATTTGATAATCTTTTTATTGTTTACTAAGCATTACCTTTGATATATATATCTACTTGGTTAGAGGGCAAGATGTGTGAACAAAAGCCCTGTGTGCAGAGATTCGGGAAACTTACTAGAATTAAGCTTCCTCTGGCTCCCCCAAAATGCCTCCCAAATTCATATTTCTTGTCTAGTTTATTAATTTACTCACAGTCCCTTCTCCAGATTCTGGAACCTTAGTAGATGCTGAGTAAGACCCCAGCATATATGCACCCCTATGTTCATTTCAGCATTACTTATGATATCCAACCTTTGGAAGCAACCCAAGTACCTATCAATAGATGAGTGGGTAAAGAAGAAGTGGTACATATATAAAATGGAATATTTACCTAGCCATAAGAAAGAATAAAATATTACCATTTGCAATAGCATGGATGGATGAGTCTAGAGGCTATTATGCTAAGTCAGTCATAAAAAAAGCAAATACTATTTTATTTTACTCATATATATAATATAACGATCAATATAAATGCACACACACACACATACACACACACACACACACACATAAAAACAATTAAAAAACAGCAGATACAGGCTTAGAAATGGAAAACACTTATGGTTGCCAGAAGGGAGGTAGGTGGATGAGTGGGTGAAAAAGGTCTAAGATTAAGAAGTAAACATTTATAGTCACAAAATAGTCATGGGGTTGTAAAGTACAGCTTATGGAATATAGTTAACAATATTGCAATATCTATGTATGGTGTTATGAGGGTACTGTAAATATTGGTGGGAACACCTTGAAAGTAACCATTATGCTGTATCCTTGAAAATAATACAAAATAATATTGAATGGAAATGAATTAAAAATAAAATTAAAAAATAAAAACATTCTGAAAGGGTGAAAGAAACACACTTACCTGAAATCACTTCCTTATTAGAGATGAGTGCACCTCACCATACAATCCTAATATATAAAAAGCCAGAGGCCATCACGACCAAAACAATCAGATAAACAACCAAACAGCTGGCTGCATGGGGTGACAAGGCTAGTGGGGGGATTAGTGAGGGACAACCAAACAACTGAACAGCAGGCTGTGTGGGGTGGCCAGGCCAGCAGATTGAGGCAATCAGGCCAGCAGGCAGGTGAGCAGTCAGGAGCCAGTAGTCCTGGATTGTGAGAGGGATGTCCGACTGCCAGGGATCGGGCCTAAACCAGCAGTTGGACATCTCTGGATTAGAGAGAATGCAGGATTGGCTGAGGGGGACCACCCCACCATGAACGAATTTCATGCACCAGGCCTCTAGTATTTTTTTTTAATTTAATAAATCTTAATTGTTCAGTCATATCAATTGATGCAGAAAAAGCATTTGACAAAATCCAACACCCTTTCTTGAAAAATACAGAAAAGTGGGAATAGAAGGATTATACCTCAACATCATAAAAGCCATATATGATAAACTTATAGCTAACATCATACACAATGAGCAAAAACTAAAACCATTTTCCCTACTAAGAAGAACAGGACAAGGATGCCACTCTCACCTCTCCTGTTCGACATAGTACTGGAAATATTAGACATTGCAACTATACAAGAAGCAGAAATAAAAGGCATTCAAATTGGAAAAGAAGAAGTAAATCTGTCTTATTTGCAGATGACATGATATTGTACATAAAAAACCCGAAGGACTCCATCCCAAAACTAATTGACTTAATAAATAAATTCGGCAATGTAGCAGGATACAAATTTATTGCCAAGAAATCTGTGGCATTTCTATGCACTAATAGTGAAATTACAGAAAGAGAGACTAAAAAAGCAATCTCATTTACCATCACACCAAAAAAATTAAGATACCTAGGAATAAACCTAACTAAGGAGGTAAAAGACCTATATGTAGAAAACTACAGGACACTGAAAAAAGAGATAGAGGAATACGTAAACAGATGGAAGAGCATACCATGCTCATGGATTGAGAGGATCAACATAATTCAAATGTCCATACTACCTAAACCACTATTATTTTTAAATTTAGGAACTAATATGAATATTCATTAAATGACAAAAACTTTCATAGTAGGTGCCAGGATTTCAAATAATCAGAAATATAAGAATTTAGGCAAACCTGAGTTTGAAGTATTTTTTATCTTTTTAAACTGGAAGTTTCAGAAGGTCTTTTAACCACTTTTCCATTGCCACAGTCATTGCTTTTGACATAAATTGTCAGTGGTATATCTAAACTTTCGATGTACAGAGATAGAAAGTTAAAGAAAACAGAGGTGTTATATATATGATTAAGCACTAAATTTTAGTGAATAGCATTTAAATAGCAAATAGCTCAACTATAAATACTGGACTAAAGAACTATAGATAAATGTTTACACTTATCTATGAAATGCTCATTTTTATCTATTGTTGACACTATTACAGATGTCCCCTATTCCCCCTTTTACACAACTTTATCCAGCTTCTGTTCCCCCTCCCTCTTGCCATCACTACAGGGTGGTCTATGTCAGTTGGCTATGCATATATTTTCTTTGGCTAATCTTTTCAACTCCTTTCATTTAGTTCTTCCAACCCCCTCCCCTCTGACCTCTGTCAGTCTGTTCCATGTATCTATACCTCTAGTTCTATTTTGTTTGTCACTTTATTTTGTTCATTAGATTCCACATATAAGTGAGATCATATGTTTGTGGATTTACTGATGATTGCCATTCTGATAGGTATGAGGTAATACATTTTGTGGTGCTAATTAGCATTTATCTGATGATTGGTGCCTTTGCCCATATTTTCATATGTCTGTTGGCCATCTGTATGTCCTCTCTGGAGACATGGATTTCAGATAAGATTTGGCAGAGGAAGTGACGTGGATATTAAAAGACAATAGAACTTACCCATGGAAAGGGAGGGGGAGTATTCTGTTCTATTTATAGAAGCAGGAAGAAGTGATTAAAGACATGGTTGTGTTTAAACCATTAAAAGAATGTGGTATGTTCAGTAAATGGTGATAAGTCTCTTTCTGTTGAAACATCATAAGTGCCTTTGTATTTTTAAAACTATAGATAGATGCAACAAGGAAGATTGGGACTAGACTGTGTGGAGCCTTATAGATCAAACTAAGGAATCTGATGTTACAATTACTCTATCTTACTCTATAGCCCCTTTCTAAGATTAGGACTTGGCATGACTTATAATAGGTTCCTAATATATATGTTATGGCCACTAATGGTTCTTACAAAATGGAAGCTAACTGACTTTAATTAGCATTACAATTATGTTTGACAATCTGTTTTAGCCCTTGAGTCAGCATTCTGGTTCCTTCATTCATAAGCACTGGCTAAATGGTCTATGAGAATATAAATAACTAAAGTTTAGTCCCATCAGCCTCTTTGACCACCACTCTTAGATTCTCTCATCAAGAGTACTTTCTAGATGGATTATTTAATGCCAGCTTTTCACTGAATCTCATCTTGCCTCCATGCCTTCAAAGTATGAACAGCATTGGTATCAACATACATTGACACTCTTTTCCTTTCACTTACTATCAATGATAAAGAACCTATAAAATTGGCCGAGACCAGTTTGGCTAAGTGGATAGGGCATCGGCCTGCGGACTGAAAGGTCCCAGGTTTGATTCCAGTCGGGGGCATGTACCTTGGTTGCGGGCACATCTCCAGTGCAGGGCGTGCAGGAGACGGCTGATCGATGTCTCTCTCTCATCGATGTTTCTGACTTTCTATCCCTCTCCCTTCCTCTCTGTAAAAAATCAATTATATAAACTATAAAATTGACTCTCATTTTATTTACTTCTATAACTGGTATAATAATACCTCCTTCATGGTAGTGTTGTAGCTATTAAAGTTAAATTAATGTTAATTCTCAAGGCCACCACCTAGTTTTATAGACACTATACTATGGCCTGCTTGGTTGATTCCTCTTGGATGGTACAGCCATCATGTGCCCTAGTTCAGTACTCATTCTACCTTTCTCAGTAAGCAGACTTTGCATCAAAGTTTCATATTATATTCATTATTTACTAGATTTCTATGATTTATCTTTGCTTGAAATCTTTGCCATCTTTTAAAGGGAGAAGTTACAAGTAAATGTATACAACGTGAGTCATATCCATGCCAAAATTGTTAAGACCAAGTATAAGCAGTTATCAAACAGATTGCTGTGAACTTGGCATTTCATCTAAAATTTAGTCTCTCTTAAATACCCTATGGGAGTAGCCTATGACCATATTTTATGTCTAATGTCTTCAAAAAAGACATGACCTGATTATAGTTAGAATAAAATACAGGTGTCCTCCCAAAAATATACACACACTTTAACAGATGATTGCTCAATTTTGAAAATGAAATTTATTTTCACAAACACTGCCTTTATAATTATACAAAGCATGTGTATATACTTCGGAATACTCTATATATGTATATCCAATCATCTATCTTACTTTTTCTCTTTCTATAGATATAGACATAGGTATAGATATAGACATAGATATAGATGGAGATATAGATAGATAGAGATAGAGATAGAGATAGAGATAGAGATAGAGATAGAGATAGAGATAGAGATAGAGATGGACCAGACAAAAAGATAGGCATAGAAAGATTTGGTGAGTCTAATAGTATTTCAATTTCTAGTTTTAGTAATTGATACTTAGCTGTATTCCTGCACTTGAGATATATGATTCACCAAATACACTCATAATCATTCTCCTTTTTCAGTTAATGCCGAGAAGTGTATCTATTTTCAACATAAAATGCCTTAATTGTACAAGATGTGTTTATATTTCTTATATACAGGGTCCAGTACCCAAGACACAAGGTTTTATTTAAAACTACTAATAATTTGGAATAGTAATATTTTTCATATATGTGCTCATTGTTACTCCAAATTTCAGACATTGATTGCTTTATATAGACTGAGGTAAAATATTGAAATTGAATAGACATAGACTCATTTTTTCAAAACAACATTTTTAGCCGTGGGCACTTAAAACCATTTTTTAATGTTTTGATTAGTTGAATCATTTTTTTATTAATAAGAATAGTATTATTCTAGGTAATTCCTAAGACCCAACATTCTAAAAAAAAAAGTTCCTAAATGCAATTTTGGGACTTTGAAATTCTGAATTCCATAGAATTTTGGCAAGGTAAAGAATAGTACAATCCATGATTTTTATCACTGGATAACTCAGACCAAAGTGTGGTGTTTTTAAAAGGCTACTCTCTTAGCACCATCTCTCTCCTTTATTACAAATCACAAATTGAGTTAAACATTTTAAAATTAAAAAAAAGATATTTTCAAGTATCAAATAAATGTCAAACTGTGTATCCACTGTTTGTTTTTGAAAAGAAAGAGATAATACTTTTTTTATTTTCAATTACAGTAGACCTGTGTTATTATATTAGTTTCAGGTATACTGCATAATAGTTAGACATTTGCTAGTATATAACTTCCATCATCTAAGGCCCATTAGAACTTTTTTGTAGATGCTGCTTGACTTCTCAGGCTTCTGATATTTACCATCTATCAGTTTGATTCTGGCAATTTTGTATCCTACTGTGTATATTTCAATTTCCCACAGATCTATAAAATTGCAATGTCATCAAGCAGCAAATGAAATTATTTCCTTGTGATGGTCAACAGAGTGGAGGAAAAAAATAAGCTAAGGCCTCTGCTGGAAGAAATGGGTTTTATATTACACTTATATATAGGGAGACTCCTTTCCAACCCTGATGAATTAGTTTTGAGAATCCAACTCTTCTTCCTTTCGGTAAAACCACAACACATTCCCAAGTCTTATGGAATAACTTGCCCTCTTTATATTTTAGCTAAATTTAAGTTCTCAAAGAATAAGTCATTTTATTGTAATGAAGTGTTTAAAATTTCTAAAAGGTATTTTTAACAGGACTAAAAGTCATTGCTTAATTTGAGTAACTATTAACTGAAATTATAGGGAACAGATAGGTGTTTTTTACTCAAGTGGTTAAGTTAAATGGAGATAGAAAGAGTAAGGGAATAGGAATAGTTAGTGTGATAGTAATAATCTACCTACACTAATAAAAGAGAAACATGCAAATTAACCATTACTCCACTACACCCACCAGCCAATCAGGAGCAAGTATGCAAATTAAACCAACTAAGATGGTGGCTGCCATGAAGCTGGAGCAAGCAGGAGGCTTGGGTTGCCCCTTGCAATGGAAGAAGCCAAGTTTCCCACCTGCCCTGGCCAGCCCTGGCCTCTGCTCAAGGCTATAAAGTTTCAATTATAAAAGATAAGTAAATCCCAGATACCTGCTTCCAGCCAGTCCTGGCCTCTGTTCAAAGAGGTACTGAAAAAAAAAAAAAAACCCTTACCCAGGCTGGCCAAACCCCCATGGGGTGAAGGTCACCCCTGGCCTGCAAACTGCCATCAGCCCTCATCTCGGTTGGCCAGGCACCCCAGTGGGGACTCCCACCCTGAAGGGGTTATGGCCAGCCTGAAAACAGCTCTCAGCCCTTCACTCAGGTTGGCCACACTCCCATGGCCTGATCCCTATAAACAGGCAGTTAAATATCCCTTGAAGGGTCCCAGATTGGAGAAGGTGCTGGCTGGGCTGAGGGACACACCCCCATGCATGAATTTTGTGCACCAGGCCTCTAGTATATATATGAAAGCCTAATATGCAAATTGTCCCTGCAACAATTCTATCAGGAGACAGATCACTTGCTATGATGTGCACTAACCACCAGGAGGCAGCGAGGAATGAAGGAAGGCTGCAGCCAGCAGCCAGAAGGCCTCAATCAGCCCTGATCGCTGGCTAGGCTTAGGGACCCTACTCATGCATGAATTAACTAGCTATTTGAATCATTTGAGTGGCCAAAGCAAAATGTCTGATTTGTTAGTCCAGTGAATGGACAGCTTTGTGGCTATAAGTTGAATGTTATCCACAAAATGAATAAAATTTAATATCTTACTTTAGAGAAATACATGAAAAAATTATCAATAATGGAATCAAATATACTTTGTGTGCTGAGGAATCATCTAAGTTTTTATTATACTGTGATTATGTGACTTTTGATAAATAATATTCTATGAATGGCTCTGTATTTACTTGAGAGTTTAATGAAAAAAGGAAAGAAAATGAAACTTTTAATAGAAAATCTTCACAATTAGTTTCCAAAATAGGCTCTTAAATTGCTTAGTTTTAAGAATATTTTTGACAAGGCAGTGAAAGTACAATTACAGTTCTAAAAATTCTTAAAAACGTTCACTTTTTTAGTATTTAAAATAGCTATTAAGATAATGTTTATATCATTTCAAATAAGCCATCTTTAAATAGTTTACTTTATATATTTTTCTTATAAACTTATTTCATCAAAATGCTCTGTTAATTGGCCTGCTGTTGGCTTCCTATTGGAATTGCTCTAACAAGAGCTCTCTAGTCATTTACAGAAACCCAGAGACATAATTTTCATAGGAAGAAGTAACTTGCTCCATCAATTATCCTCCTTCCTGTAGCTTCAATCTCTGTCCTTCTATCTTGCATTCTTTCCTTAGCTTGAAAACATATTTATATATTCATTTATTTTTGTTCTCTAATACATTTTATTCATTTTTATTGTTTAAAGTATTACAAATAGTAGTACATATATCTCCCTTTTCCCCCTCTATTGACCTCCCCCTGGCCTTCCTACCCCCGAGTATATGCCCTCACCTGCCTATCCCCAGTGTCATGTATTCATTGGTTATGCTTATATACATGCATATAAGTCCTTCCGTTGATCTCTTACAGCCCACACCAACCTCCTCTCCTCCCTTAGTATGACAGTCTGTTCATTGCTTCTTTGCCTCTGTATCTGTTCTCCCCCACCCTGAATCTTTTATTTTAAACATCTTGCCTCTAGCCTGCTGTGCCTCCCACCATCCCTTTCTCCACATTTATTTATAACTGACACTCAGAAAAAATACTTTTCAAACAATTTGAATGTGAATCAAAGGAAGGGAATATGTCATGGTTGAAGGCAGAATTTGCGTTTAGAAGAATCTCTCTCTCTCATCTTTCTCCTCCTCGTGTTTCCTCCTTCCTTTCCACTCTCTGAAAATAAATGGAAAATATCCGTTGGTGAGGATTAACAACTACAAAAAAGATCTAATAGCAGGAACAGGTGAGAGAGTGGGATAAGTCTATATTAGGAGTTAACCATTGTTAAGAGAATGGGGATCTCAGGGTTATATTAATTTGTCTTATTTATTTATTTTTTGTTAATCCTCACCTGAGGATATTTTTCCCGTTGATTTTTAAAAATGTTTGACTATGTAATTTACTTGCAAATACATTATAAAGTTGAACTTAAATTTACATATGATAAAAGCCTGAATATATTTTTCAAGGTTGACAGAAAGCCCAATCTATTCAATGAAAATACTGAACATATTTGGTAATTATATGTTTTGAATTTTATTTCCTTCTCACTTACACATTCAAATTTTGGTCATTCAAAGAAAGTGAAACTTGCTAAAATTGTTGCTATACGTTTTTTCACATGGTAGTGCTTTGGCAATTATTCCTAAACAAAGGATTCAACAAATCAGCTACAGATGTAATCTTTAAATCATCCCATTTGCCTCAGTAACATCTCTTTGGTATGGTACAGAGGGCAGTGCCAACTTCTTGGATCCACTCTAAACTCATTTTTCTGCTTTTTACTTATTTTATTTTTTATTGTTATTATAAATAGTAGTACATATGTCTCCCCTTTTTTTCCCAATTGACCTTACCTAAGCCTTCCCTACCTGCCGGCACATGCCCTCACCCTAGAGAAGGGGAGGAAAAGGGAGAGACACAGAGAGAAAAATATCCATGTGAGAGGATTGCATCTGTTGGCTGCCTTCGGTTCACACCCTGACCAGGGCCAGAGATTGAGCCTACAACCAAGGTACGTGCCCTTGACAGAATAGAGCCAAGAACTTTCAGTCCACAGGCTGACACTCTTACCACTGAGCCAAACTGGCTAGGCTAGGGCTATAGATCTGTCTTTAAATTCCTTCTTTGACACTGGATGGCCTATGAGACTGGAGAAGTGATTGAACCTGAACCTATATAAGCCTCCATTTCCTTATGTAAAAGTGAAGTAAAAAATAATATATACTACATGGTGTTGGAAACAGGATTCAGTTTGATAATCTAATAGCTTAATCAATGTTAGTTTCTGTTACCAGTATTATCAGAGGCTGATACTACTGCTTTGAAGGTAAGTGCAAAACAATTGTTGAGGGCCAGTAAATTCAAACAAATGATGAAAATAAGCCAATAGGAAGTAATGGGACAACAACTAGAGACTACAAGATAGAACAAACTATCTTTGGTTAATCAAGAGCTGAAAGAAGCTAAAGATATGCCTTGAACATAAGCTAGGATGAAGGAATACATGAAAAACAACTGCATACAGCACCGTCACCCACAATCCTACAATAGGATCAGTTAGAGATTAACTAATATTTGCTGGTAAAATTTTCTGTTCTATTTCAGAATATTTTGAATGTGAAATGTAGATTCCCATGAACCTTCCTTCAAGCTATATACATAATGATTTACTAGGTAATGAAATGGCCATGGTGTTCTCCTAGGTAAAGCATCACCTGCGTATGATATTATCCAGTTTCTAAGTAACAGGAAAGGTAGCTAGGGAACAGGATGTAGCATATAGGTCACTAGAAGAAGTGTTGATTGGTCATCAAGAATAATAATAGTGAAAGAAGGAATAGAGAAAAGTACAGTAATTGTTAAATCCTGGAGGGAGACAAACAGGAAGTTGTTACTCATTGTATAGTAAATAGGTTTCTCAGTGTGTGTGTTTTTTTTTTTCAGGAGGAGGTATAGAAATTTAGGTTATCTTTGCTGTGATTAGTTTCTACATTTTTGAGTTATAGATGCAGGATTTTTAAAAGCAGTACAAAAATCAGGTGAATTGTATCTTCTCCTTTGGCAGATTCAATAGTGTAGAATATGAATTAGCTTGATTGTGGTTAGTTCACAATGAATATGAATAGCAAATTATCAAAGTGTACATATTAAATATATGCAATAAAAAAAGAAAATTTATGCTCCAGGGCATTGTGGAGAACAATTAAGCTTGGCCCTTAATTAGTGAAATTGAACTGTTAAATGTGTTTGAAGAAAGAGTGTATAAGGGCCTCACCCATACCGATGTCATCACAGTGTTACTATGGGCATAAATAAAGCTGTGCCAACCAGAGGAGTAGCAGCAGAGACTTAACACTGTGTGAGTTGGATGGAAGAGCAGTGATAGACCTCTCTAAAATGATATAGTCTATCACTAAACAACTAAGTAAACAAATAACTAAATAAATAATAAGCCCTAGAGTGTGGATCCATTATCTAGTCTTGCAACAATATATTGTCTAAAATGTCCAGTTTCCAACAAAATTTAGGAGTCATTCAAGGAACCAGTAAAGTATAATCCAAATACTCAAGAAAAGGAGGCAACAGAAACTGTGAGTAACGAGATACCAGATTAAACAAAAAAAATTTCAGTGCATCATGCTCATAGAACTAAAGATAAATGAAGGTATAATGAAATGTAAAAACAAATAGAGACTATTAATAAAGAGAGAAATTTAAAAATAAAAACAATGGAAATTTTGGAGTTGAAAATCATAATAATGGAAATAAAAATTCACTAGAGGGTCTGAGTTATAGACTGAACTGGCAGAAGAATTATCAAATATGAAGGAAGATAGATATCTTGTAAGCCAAACAATAGGGAGGAAAAAATGGATGGAAAAAAATTGACAGAACCTAGATAAATGTGTGACATCATTAAACACACCAGAATATATATAATCAGAATGCCAAAAAGAAGAAAATAAATATTAAAAGAACTGATGGCTGAATGTGTTCCAAATTCACTGAAAAAAACATAATGTAGAAAATTTAAACTCTAGATAGTATAAACACAAAGGGAACCCCAGACAGATCATTGTAAAAAATGCTTAAAATCAAAGTCAAGAGAAAATCTTGAATGTAGCAGGCAATAAATGATGTGGTATTTATAAGGAACCACAATAAGATAAACAGCTTAATTTTTTAACAGAAATAATGTCAGTAAACGACCAGTGGAATAATAATGTATTTAAAGGACTTAAAGAAAAGGAATATTCTAACCAAGAATCCTATATCCAACAAAGTTATTGATAAAAGATGAAACAAAAGAAAGTAAGAAAAAATGAAAGAATATGATGCTAGCAGACTTGCCTTACAAGTAATTTTAAAGATATTTATTTAGTTTGTAAACAAGTGATCCCAGGTAGCAATTCAAGTTCACATGAACAAACAAAGCACATTGATAAAGATAATAATTTAAGTATAAATAACCATATAAAGGCCTATTATTTTCCTTAATTTATTTTAAAAGCAATAATATAAAATAATATCCATACATCATATTGTTCAGCCCATCACATATAGAAATGCAATATATGTATACTATGTTTATTAAAAACACTTCAAAATTAAGTCTATAGGAATAAAGTTATAATGGGCTAAGAAAATAATAACAAATAGAAAACTAATAAGTATAGTGATGTTATGTTAGTGAGGATGTGGAGGAATCGCAGCTCTTACACACTGCAGGTGGGTAAGTAAAATGGTGCAAGAACTTTGGAAAGCAGTGTGGCAATTCCTGAAACGATTAAACAGAGTTACTGTATAACCCAGCAATTCTACTGCTAAATATACACCCAAGAAAAATGAATACCATCAGTGGAAAAACTTATACAGTACACAAATGTTCGTAAAGGAATTGTTCAAAAGAGCCAAAGTTGGAAACAACCCAAATGTCCATCAACAGATAACAGATAAAGAAAAGTGCTAGATCCATACAACAAATCATTTGGCCATAAAAATAAATGAAGTAATAATATATGCTACAACATTAATGGACCTTAAAAATACAATGCAAAGTGAAAGAAGCTGATCACAAAAGACCACATGGTATAAAATTAAATTCATTGGGAAATTCACAATAGGAAAATCTATAGAGACAGAAAGGAGATTAGTGGCTGAGTAGGGCTAGGAGTGTTACACATTAAGAGTCAGGATAAATATTGTTATGTCTATTGACAACAAAACTACATCAACCAAAATGATAAAGCTCTTCTTTAAATAAATTAGATATGGTGAAGGCATAAAAATATCTTTAGTGCTTAGAGATTTTAAAGTTTTTATCCTATTCCTGGTTAACTCTTTATATGAAAGGGCCTTAAAAATATGTTACTGCCTGTGATGGCTAATTTTTGTGTTAACTTGGTGCTCAAAGAGTTAACCATTATCCTGGATTTTTCATGAAGGTATTTTTTGTTTTTGTTTTGTTTGTTTGTTTTTGAGGAAACTAACATCAAAATAAGGAGAATTTTAGTAAAGTTGATTACCCTCCATAATATGGACGGGCCTCAACTCATCCATTGACAGCTATAGGAGAAAAAGACTCACTTCTCCAAATAAAGAGGAAATTCTGTTTGGACTTGACCCCCAACTTTTCCCTGGATCTCCAGCCTTCTGGTCTACCTTAACAGATTTAGGGTTTTCTAAGCCTCCAAAATCAATTTTCTCTCCCCCACATTTTATATATGTATATATGATCTATTGATACATATCTATTGATCAGTAGATATCCCTTTGTTTCTCTTTCTCTGGAAAACCCAGACCCCTGATTAATACTCTGCTCCAGTATCAGAAATTAGTGGACATAGGAACTAGATACCAAGTTATAATAACTAATTTCTCATTTTGCCCTCCAAACCGTCCTCACTGACAAACTTTGTATCTGATTTCTTTACAGAAACTTTAGTGTATGTCCATCTTGTTATCAAATCTCTGTTCTCTCCAAATTTCCTCATTACCAATTTTACCTCATTCTTTAAGCTTAGAATGTTATTGGTCTTTGCTCCTTTGTTGTGATTTCAAGACAGCTTTGGCCTGTTCCCCAATCCAATATTTGGAGACTCTTGACCGTGGTTTAATCTCTTGGATGCCAAACCTGCCCAAACAATGGGAAATTCCACATGCCAACTATTGTCTAAATATTTATTTGAGTTTGTCAGATTTTACATACAGATAGTCGATTTTTTTTTTTGAGAGTTCCTTTATTACTGGCTCAGTTTTCTCGGTTAGAACTTATCTCATACTCTGTAAGTCATTTATCCCATTTATGAGCAATTTGAGTGTCCAATTTTTAAAAATAAGTCATGCCTACTTATATCAAAAGAGCAGTTACTCTATAAGCTCCAAATTTTGTTATTTTTGTAAGAAAAAGATTTTGACAATTTACAGGAAGAAGGTTTAAAGAGAGGTTTGAAATGAGTCAGTGATAGGATCAAGAATAATCAGAAAATCCCTGACTCAATCTTGCATGATCCCACAAAATTAGTGAGATTTCTCTAAGTATTTTACCAGTGGCTTTTTCTCATTCTTCTGGAGAAATTAAATACCTTTTATTAAACAATATTTTGACTGAAAGTAAACATATGAGAAATATGAATTTAATTTCTTCTAGAGTGCTTTTCATTTTCCAACTTGAGTGCTAAGTTCCTCTAAGTATTTATCGCTTTGAGCAAAGGATAAAATGTAAGTATCACCTCAAATGTTTAATAAACATGAAATATGAATTTATTTGAAAATAGCTCATAAGAAACTATTGAAAGAAATTGAATAATGGAATATAGCAACTGCCTTCAAAGTCATTGTAGCAGAATTCCACTCACAGTAACTGTCCAGGAAACTTTTAAATTTTACTCTTTTGACTATGTTTTTAATTTTTCTTTTACAAACCCTGCACATATATCAAAGGAGGTATCACCATTCTCTCTAGTGGACTATTTTTATTTCCTGAGTATGTTATTTTCTGTTAACTCTTCTACTACATGCAATATTTATCCTCATATTGGCTAACCTCCAATTTCTAGCCTTCCTACTTCTGAAAAGCCTTTACTGTAATTCCTTGCTGGGTCAGGTGATCTGTCTTTGTGTTCCCATAACACTTTATGTTTATCGTATTACCATTAACACATTGAACTGTAATTGCTTGTTTATTAGTCTGATTTCTCCTTTAGACACTGAGTCCCCTGAGTATAAGAAGAATGTTTATTTTATGCCCTAACACTATGCCCCATTTATCTTGGTATCCCCAAAACCTAGTAAATAGCTGTCTATGTATTTGTGTCCTCACCACACTGAGCTCCTTTGCATTGAGTGCACTAGTAAACATTAACTAAATAGTAGGTAGATAGAGAATGGATGGATGGATTAATGGGTGGGTGAATAGACCATTCAATAGATGGGCTGAAAGTTTAAAATAAAGGAAAGAGATCCTGGTCTGGGTAATTAATATAGAAATGGTAGAATTGTGATCCAGGCTACAGTTATGATCCAGGATTTAATACATGTTTCAAGTACAAATTCAGTGCAAGTGTAGAATGTCTATCGAATGTAAACAAGCAACACATCCATAATCCAGGGCTCCAGTCCTTGGTGTTAGAGATATTTTACAGTCATCCTTCACAAGTTTTTGCTTAGTATTTGTCTTCTGTTTGAAATTCCATTGGGTATTTTTTAATCGTAGCAAAGGTTTATACATGCCTTTAAGAGAAATGCACTTTGACCTTCCCTTCATTTTTCCTGATTTCTTTCTTTTTTATTATGTGATAGTTGCATCAGATTTTTTTATTGTGTTACATGTATACATATCTCCCCATTGCCCCCCTCCCTCCCAGGCATACCCCAATCCTCCAGTGTCTTGTGTCCATTGGTTGTGCTTATATGCATGCATAAAGTCCTTTGGTTGATCTCTTATCTACTCCACCTCTCCATCTTCCTGCTGTTATTTGACAGTCTGATTGATGCTTTACTGCCTCTATATCTATCCTTTTGTTCACCAGTTTATAATGTTCTTTATTATTCAAATGTTCTATTTCTTCCTTACCCTCCCAATGCATTGTGACTTCTTGGATTCGAATGCTTAGCACATACTGATTGGTAAGGCCTTAACATGTAGATCAAAAATAGTCACAAAATCCATGGACCAAAGACATATAGTCAACAGAGGACTTGGCTTTAGAAAGCTGATTACATAAGAGTTATAATGCGCCTATGTGTTTGCCTTCTCAGTGAGCTATGAGCTATTAAAGGATGGGAACTCTTCAGTTCATCTTTGTATTCTCAGTAACTGAGATGATCAGACTCAAAGATTTCTTTTTTTCTTTTTTCTTTTTTTTAGTTGCCATCAATAAGAAATTTACTTGTTTTAAAAAAATCCAAATGCTGGCATTGTCCAGAAAAATTTAACAGGTTTATTTATATTGTTATAAAGTTGAACTGCTGAAACTTGTTCACTGAAACATTTGACTTGCATTAATGCTTTGTGTCCCCGCATTTATATTAAAAAAATTCACACACAAATGAAAATGGAAAAACTGCCAATACCTGATTTCTGTCCCCTATTTTCAACTTGCAATCATATACTTAGGTACCTTTTGACCTCATGGAAAAAAAAACAAAAAACCTAATGTTCAGAACTACCAATAACAGGAAGAAGAGAACTTTTTTAAAAGAATGAAATGTTTTCCATCATAGTGGATTCTTAAGCACGTTCTCCACGTATGCGGCGTGCTAGCTGGATGTCTTTTGGCATAATTGTTACACGTTTGGCATGGATAGCACACAGGTTGGTGTCTTCAAAAAGGCCAACCAGATCAGCCTCACTTGCCTCCTGCAAAGCACCCATCGCTGCACTTTGGAAGCGCAGGTCTGTTTTGAAGTCCTGAGCAATTTCTCGCACCAGACGCTGGAAGGGAAGTTTGCGAATCAGAAGTTCAGTGGACTTCTGATAAAGTCTAATTTCACCAAGTGCCACGGTCCCGGGCCTGTAGCGATGAGGTTTCTTCACCCCTCCAGTGGAGGGCGCACTCTTTCAAGCGGCTTTGGTCGCCAGTTGCTTCCTCGGGGCTTTGCCCCCGGTCGATTTGCGGGCAGCCTGCCATGGTGCAGAGACCTCTTTACTGACCCCCCTTCTCCTTCGGCTGGAGCTCGGCGAGCTGGAGGCGGCGCAGGCGTTGGAGAGCCCAGACTCAAAGATTTCTGTTACATTAGTTGTTTTTTCTTTATTCTCAGAACATGGATATATGATAGTCATCTCCTCATCAAATATTATTGAATATATGCATCAAGGACTCAAATTTTAGGGACACAATAATGAACAAAATAGACAAAGTAACTGTCTTTATAAGTATGACATTCTAAAAGGGAGAGACAGACAATAAGCGAGTAAATAAATAATCATATTATCCAGATGTTAATATGTACTGTAAAATAAAATAAGTAGGACAAAAGAGATAGTGACTGGGGACCAAGAATAGGAGAGGAATAGTGAATATACTATGTAGTTAGTAAATACCCCTATACGGAAGTGATATTTGACAAGAGACATGAATAAATTATGAGTAAGTTACGAACATCCATTATAGAGGCGCATTCTAGGCAGAAGGAACTGAATGTTCCCTTAAGATAATAACATACTTTGTGTGTATCAGGAGTAGTTAGAATGATAGAATGACTGAAACAAGAACGAGGGCAAAAGGGATAAGAAAAAGGATCAAGCAAGGCGAAGGACAGATCCTATAAGGTCTTTGTAGGCCTTGTAATGAGTTTCAATTTTATTTTAAGGGATATGGGAAGCCATTGTTGAGTTTTCAGCATAAGAGTTACATGACCTATTTTATGTTTTAAAATGTTTACTCCAGTTCTTGTGAGGAGACAAATACTAGTGTGAAAGTGAAGCACCAGTTAAGATATTTGTTTAGGGTAATGTAGGAGCTTAATATTGGCTACTTCGACTGTAATGGTAGAGGATGACATATTAGAAATTGATCAGATTTTGAATATTTTCGAAGCTAGTGGCAATATTATACGCTGTTAGATTAGATTAAAAGTTAGGGGGGAAAAAGAGGAGTCAAAGAGGATGCCAAATTGGAAGGAGGTACTAAAAAAAGGAGAGCCTATCTACTGGGAGAAAATGATTTTTCTGAAGAATCAGTAGTTTGCTTATAGACAGCCTATCTTGAGATGTTTGTTAGACATCCAAGTGAATATATGAAGTATTTGACTAACATAAATTAGGAATTTGGGAGAGAGATTGAAGCTGAAAATGTATATTGAGAGCCAAGAATATATACATGGCATCAAGGATATTGGGCCTGAATGACATCACTTAAGGAGGAGGTGCAAGGAATAAAAGAAAGAATTCAAGGACTGGTCTCTGAGGATCTTCATGGATTCAGTGTGATCCATGAAAATAAAATAATAAAATTTTACATTGTTATCAAATAGAGACTATATCATAATACATATTGCACTTTATAGAAAATGATAAGAAACATGCATTCATTTGTTTAACACATATTTATTATGTATCTAATATGTGCCTATCATGTGCCAGGCACTGTTTTAGGTCCTGGAATGCAAGCAGTAAAGACAAAAATAACTGATTCAATTTTCTGCCTTAACATAATTTTTATTCTAGTGGAAGAAGGGGAAAATAAGGAAAAATAATAAGCAATGATAGCATACTAGCTCATAATAATTGCTCAAAAATCAAAATAGGGCTGATCTTTTCACTGCCCTTCTCTGTGTTGGATGCTCTTACTGCAGACATCTATACAACTGGCTCATTTAAACACTTTGATTTTTGCTATAATGTTTCCTTTTCGTTCAGGGTCTCTTTAGCATCCTTATTTAAAATCTCAAATGCTTTCCTCTACCTTCTGTGAATTACCTCATTCACTTCTTCGGTATATATTATGTATACCTTAATGTCATCTTATTTTTATTATGTATTTATATATTTACTCGTTTATTATATGTCTCCCCCACTAAAATAACAACTCCATGATGACAGGAATTTTTTTTTTTTTTAACATTTCTGTGTACCGCTGTATGCCAGAACCTAGGACACGACCTGGTATGCGCTAGACAATAGATATTTGCTGAACAAAATGAATAAATTATTTTAGCATCACTGAGAATAAATTACCAGTGATGATAATGAGTTATTGTTATCATCATTATGAGTACACCTTATCTTGCCAATTACTTGAGAGTATTGCTTCAAAAATGGAATGGCTTTTTTTTTTTTTTTTTTTTTAGGTTCTGGTAAGTTTAACTGTGGAGACAGAAGACATTCTATAAAGCTCAATGATCTGGTTAAAGAGAGTTAAGCAATGCAAATTATCCTTGGATAACTTTTAAATTCCAAGGCGGAAAGTAATCTAATTCTTAATAAAATGCCTAGCTTAGGCTTATCATAGGTTACCCATAAATATTATTCAAATAAATTACCTAAGTAAAGTTATAAATTTTATGTATTGAATTCACCTTTGTGTTACACTGGGACTCCTTGTATAGCCAACATTAATAGCATGCTGATGCCCATTTAATAAAACTTAGAGTGTGACTTTACTATTTGAAATGCACATAAAGGCTGATAGTTGTGCTTTTACATTCCACACATAATGATAATCATTTCTCTGACTATTGAGTGCCAAAGTCTTTATCATGCATAAAATAATTCAAAGATAAAGTATGATTTCTTCAACATATTTTTATTTATAATGGTTTTTATAAAAACACAGAGGTTAAATAA
>PVJN01030342.1:0-25704 GCA_004026805.1 Lasiurus borealis | reverse complement strand
GGGAAGGGAAGGAGGGAGGGAGAGAGGAAAGGGTTGTGGAGAGCTTCCAGGTTGGTGAGCAGGTAGTATTTAGGGACAATGGCATGCTCTGAGAGGGAGTGGCTTGGGAGTTCCACACTCTTTCCTATACCTTGCCCTGTGCTCTCTCTATTGGCTGTCCTTGAGTTATCTTGTAAGTAAAATGTTCCCTTGTGTTCTGTGAGTTCTAAAAATTAATCTAACCTAAGCTGGCGGTCCCTAGAGCCTCCCAACTGTAACTGGTTTGTCAGGAACTGGGCTTGCAATTGGCCTCTGAAGTGGAGGGCAGTCTTGTGGGACTGAGCCCTTTGTCTGCAGAATCTGATGTTGTATCTGGGTGGACGGTGTCAGAATGAGATGAATTATAGAATCCCCAGCTGGTGTCCTAGAATTGCTTGTTGGTGTGGGGAGGAAAAGAAAACACATTGTAATTGGGTATAGAGTTCTTACCGCCATTAAAAAGAAATTTCAATGTAAACTATTGAGAATTCTAAGAACCCCAAGGAATTACTATACTACATTAATTGCAAATTAGAAAGT
This sequence comes from Lasiurus borealis, assembly GCA_004026805.1. NCBI lineage: Eukaryota > Metazoa > Chordata > Mammalia > Chiroptera > Vespertilionidae > Lasiurus > Lasiurus borealis. The sequence continues at coordinate 25,146 of PVJN01030342.1, read as the reverse complement.
TATTGTTTATCAAACATTTATTGAATGTATGGTAAGTGCCAGCCACTGGACTTGAGTTAGAAAGAAAATTTGTTTTGTGTGTATTTTTTTAACAATATTATTTTTATTGATTTCAGAAAGGAAGGGAGAGAGAAATAGAAACTTCAATGAGGAGAATCATTGATCAGCTGCCTTCTGCACACCCCTACTGAGCCCACAGCCAGGGCCTGTGACCTGACCAGGAATTGAACTATAACCTCCTGGTTCATAGGTCAATGCTCTAGCACTGAACTTCAGGGGCTGGGTAGAAAATTTGTTAATGTTTCTGCCCTCAGGAATTCAATCTCACACTCCTATTTTTCAAAGCGGGAAAAACAACAACAACATGAAAATGTTAACAAAGAGGTTTTAGTTGTATAAGTTTACAGTGCACATGGGTCTAACATATCCTGAACAGGGTGGGTGCCTGTCAGAGAAGATCACGTTAGCCTTTGTTTGTTGAAGCCTGGCCAGGGGAATGGGTCCAGAAGGTGACAGAAAAGGAGGAAGTCTTACTGCTTTAGAAAAGCCTCTGGTGTCGCCCCTGGTGCAAAGCCTGGCATTGTGGCCTGCCCCTGACCCCAGATGCAGAATTCTGCTTTCACTGACCAAGGGGCATCAGAGAGCAGCTCTCTCAGTCATCTTTTCCAGCTTTCACACCGAGTCCAGAAGAAAGACCCACTCCTTCCCTTTCCCTCCGCAGGGTTCAGGAGGAAAGAGTTCCGTGGGAAGTTGGCTATTGCAATCACCGCCAACTTCATAAACAGGAACAGCACCGCCGAGGCCAAGGTGGAGGAGATCAGTGGCGTGGCCTTCATCTTCAATCAGAAATTCTTCCAGGACCTTAAGGAAGAAACAGGTGAGACTGTCACCTTTCTCCAAACCAAGCCACTGTCACTTCCCCGAGGAAAAGCTGCCTTTCCCAGCTCTAAGGAGTGGGATACTCACCTACTAGATATTTATTTTCTCAGGAAACATTTACTGAATGTCCATTATGTCCTGAGGTTGAATATTGTGGGATATAAAGCCAAGGCTGATGTGGTCCCTCTCCAGGGAGGGACCCATGTTACCCTCCTGTGCGGAGATCAGTGTGAGATTCAGGGAGTGCTCTAAGTGAGGAGTCAGTTACCTGGGGGTGGTCCCTGAAGAAGCCCAGGTACTTTTGTGCAGTGTGCCAGGTGCCCTTCTTCCCAGGGCTCCAGGGATGCCCAGGGAGCTTGATACTCAGCGGGGGCCTTGAGGGACTATTCATTTATTTACTTGACAAGTATACACTGAATGCCTACGAGGTGCCAGACGGTGTGCAAGAGTGTGAGACAGAGCAGTAGGCCAAACAAAACCCACTCTTGGAGCTCACGTTCTGTAGAGGGAGACTTTCAATAAAGAGGGGGGAATAAAGCAGGCCCAGGGGAAAGTGGGGCACCAAACACCAGCCCCCAATTAAGACATTAAAAAGGCAGTGTGACAACAATGGTAGATCTTTATACTAAAAATACTAGTAAATCATCCATTCCCAGAACCACCTGGCCCAGGATTCACCTCATTTTCAGTCCTGCTTTTCAGTGATTTTTCACCTGCATCCCCCTACCTTTTCCAGCTTTTTCCATAGACCTAGCTCTCCTGATAGTGCCAATACTTTTTGTTATTCTGCTTCTCTTATTCGTCCTCACACTTTAGATACTGTTCTCATGGATGCCTAGCCATTTTGATGGTCAGTATTGGCAAAATAGCTCATTCAGTGGATGTATTGTCTCTGCTTAATTGTTTCCTCCATGGGTGGCAAGCTGGCTGGCCACGTGTTTCTGTGTTGCCTTCGAGCAAAGCATCATTTAAACATCTTTCAATGGCTGAGGAAAAATCAAAAGGAAAATATTTTGAGATGAATTGAAAGTCATATGAAATTTAAGTTTCAATGTCTAAAAATAAAAGTCTATGGGGAACCTCCCCCAGCCCCCCACAATGTGGTTATCTTGTTGCTGGCGCTGCTCCACCAGAAGGGGCTGGGCATAGACCAGAGAACTTACGAGGCCCAAAGTGTTTCCCTCTCTGGCTCTTTACAGAAAAAGCCTGCTGACTTCTGATTTAGACCTTTCAGTTACTCACTGTCACAGACAGCTAAAACTGCTTCCGGGGGATTGTTTTGTTAAGCTAGTTTTCTAGGAATGGGGTTTGTCACTGAGCCAGACTCGACCTCTCCCCGTCCCCGTGACGTGTGCCCACTGCATGACCCTCTGAAGTTCAGCACGTTGTATTATTTTATTTAAAAAAAAATAGGATTTCCTTCCAGCAGATTATGTCCCTTTGAATGATTTAAGAATTCTCCAACCCTCCCTTCCCCTCAAAAACCAGGAAAATAAATACTTAAATAAATCACCAACTATAAATTCTGTCCGGACCTGGGGTGTGTTTTTCCACATGTCTGAATGGGCTTCCTTTAACTCTGCTGTGGTCGTCACCTTTGGCCATTGTTTCACGACGCGGCCGCTCGCCCAGTGATAGCGCTGATTTCCTCTGATTCTCTGGGGGGCCCTTTGCCTTGACGGTTGTTTCCTATTTAGTAGTAATAACGGCGTTCCTATGGTTACCCACCACGCCTCTGGGCCAACTGCGTATAATTGCCATGTTCTCAAAGGTGAATCCAGTCACCCCCCGGGCTTCTGATTCAGCAGGCCGGATTGTACTGGTCATTGGCATTTCTAATACGTTCCCAGAGGCTTCTGGCTGCAGTCCCCACATTGAGAAGCACTGAGCTAAACTCTCCTCTCATTTGTTTTAAATGCATAAACCTAGTCTATAAAATGTCTTTGCGATGGGTGGAAAGGGAAAAAAAGATACAACCCAACCCGGCCCTCTCACCTGAGTTGCTCCTGCTGGGGCACCTGGTGTTCACACAGAGCCAGGAAATGGTAGAAACTTCCCTTAGCTGTATTCGCTTGGGTAAATTCTGGCATTCCGTTTTATTTTCTTCGGCAGCATCTTTTCTTTAAAACGTATTTAGTGTGAATACACTGCAGGTAAATACACGGGCTACTCGGAGCTTCTGATGCACTGGGCACCGAGCACTCGGGACTGAGCGCACGCTCGCTTCTCTTTTCAGGGATCGATCTGGAGAACATTGTTTACTACAAGGACTGCACCCACTATTTTGTCATGACGGCCAAGAAGCAGAGCCTGCTGGACAAAGGGGTCATCATCAACGTACGTCTAGGCTCTTATGTCCTATCTTTCCCTTGGCGCCGAGGCTGGCGGCATCGGCCAGTGTAGGAGCAGCCATGGTCCCGCCAGGAACTGAACAAGGGGATGGGGAAGGGACTTTCTCCACCACGTTCCTTACCCTTGGTGTTGCAGGAACAGCCCACACCAATGCATGCAGAGAACTGGGGCTGGGTCGGGGGGCGGGGGGGAGAAGGAAGGGAGGCTGAGCCCTTAAACCAAGTGTTACTGTGGGTCTTTGCACTCCCCTCAACCTGAGAGAGCACCTGAGTCTTCTTCTCCCCCACATCTCCGTCAGCCCCACCTCCTTTTCTGGGCGGGCACAGTCATTTGGAGGCAGATGGGGGCTTCTTGTCCAGTGGGACACAAAGATACTTTCACTGTGAATTTCATACTCTGGCCTCCTTGTCATGGAAGGGGAAAGCTCTTGTCTTAAAAAAGACTTTAGTTGAGCCCTGCCTGGTGTGGTTAAGTGGTTAGAGTGTCAGCCTGCTTACCGGAGGGTCGCCAGTTTGATTCCTGGTCAAGGGCACATACCTGGCTGCAGGTCTGATTCCCGCCTTCGTGCGGGAGGCAACCAGTCGATGTATCTCTCTCACACTGATGTTTCTCTCTCCCCGTCCTCCCTTCCACTCTAAAGTCAATGGGAAAAATATCCCCACTCTTCAGGTGAGGATTGAAACATTGAATTGAGTCTTTGATCTGCCACCTGTTAACTCAGGGCGACAACTAGGCTGCCTAACCTTTCTGAACCTCAGCCTTCTCGGTTGCAGAGTAGAAGGAATAGTTTCTGTCTGAAAGGGTGGTTTGGAAAAAATGTACACAGAGCACCGCGCCTAGTAATGCAGTGGATTGCAGGTTCCCTCCACACCTTCTCTGCCTGCTTTGGCACCTGCTGTTTTTGTCCTGTTGGCTTCCTGGCATCTGCTTCCTGCCTCCACATTTTCCTGCCGAAACAGAGGGCAGGGCTGGGAGGAAGAGCATGGAGTGGTGGCCCTGGGTTGCATGTGGCTTTGGTCAGGTGTTCAATCTCTCCAGAGCCCCTGATCCTGCCACTGCGGCCGCAGCCTAGAGATAAGGATCTCAGGCCAGGGTCAGCCACTCTCTGCCCCAGCCTGCAGCCGAGCAGCATGATGACCATTCACTGCTGCTTGTCAGAGAAGAATGTCCCTATCTTCTCACCAGCCCGTGCTGGCAGCGGCCGGATGGCACTCGTAACCCAGCCCTCCCCTGGGCCTCCTCCTCATTGCTCAGGGGTTGGATGAGAATCTAAGTTGCCAGAAGAAAGGTGTGAATGAGTGAGGGGGTTGAATGAAGCCAGCTGAGCACCACCAGCAGATGTGGGAGCAATGGCTCAACATGGGGTGTCCCCTGCTGCCTCCTGGGGGGGAAGCAAGATGGTCTCCCCTTCTTTCCTCTACTTTCAAAGTTGCCACCCTTGTCAGGATGCCTGAGTCAGATAGTGAAGGACTATTTGGGCCAGAGATATAGGTGCAGTGGGTACCCTTGCAGGGGTGCGGTGCGGGGAGTGCCTGGGGCATTAGGCAAAGTGTGACTTGGGTTTCCTGGGTCCCTGGCTGAGTACTCCAGCCTGTGGGTGCCAAGCTTCCCTCAGGTCACCCCAGGGCACTGTTCCAGGCCACAGCACGTTGCTCATGGTGAGTTGATTCCTTGGAGTTGTCTGAGCCCCTCCACCTTCCATCTCAGGCTCTCCATCGTGGCTCACTCTGGTCCCACATATCGTAAATATGGAGGAGCCAGGAGCAGACCCAAGCCTGTGCTTGTCCTCACCTAGGGCTTTCTTCCCCATCAAAGACTCTGGGAGCATCTTCTGAGCTGTGCTGAGGGGCCTGTAGGTATAAGACACGGACTGTTAGCTAGAAATTGGCGGACATGGGAGAACTGGACACCCATTCAGTTCAAAAGCGCTGGCCCATCTCCAGAGTCCAGCTAAGCTCTATGGTATTTGCATAAGTTGGGAGCCAAACCAGGTGTCCGGAGCCACTTGAATTAACATTCATCTCTTGCTCCTGAAGGAATGGCAAGTCCTCGCTGCTTCCCTCTCCCACTGTGGGTCAGCATCCTCCTACAGGCTCACAGGAGGTGCCGAGAACAGGCTCACTGAATGACTGACTGACTTGCTTCTTCTCTCCCCTCCACCTTTTCCTGCTAATCTCTGGGCTGCTTTCTATGGCTTCTGAAGGGAAAGGAATGCTTCTCCTCAAGAAACCAGGCCTCTGGGCTCCCAGCTGTGCCCACCTGGGGAGAGCCACATCCCTGGGACCCTGCCTCTGTGGGCCTTCCCACAAGCAGGTGAGGATTCCGGGATGCAATGGGCTTGGTCTCGCCACGACGGGAACTTGGCGGCCAGGTGTGCAAAGTGGATGCCCATCACAGCTGGTCTTCTGAGCCTGAGTCCACCCTCATTTGAAGCACTGGACAGGCCTGGCCCGGCCTTCACTTCTGGCTTCCAACCTCTTTCCAGCTCACCACTTGGGGTGACCATACTTCTGTTTGTTTTACCTGCCTTTGCTCATTGTTGCTGCTTCCCTCTGCCGCCCCACCTGTCTGTCTGGCATTCAGCCTCGCTTCCCTGGGCCTGTGGCAAATGGGGCTCAATTTCATTCCTCTGCTTTTATCGGAATTTAGAACTACTTCCCCGTGCCTGTTCACTTTCCCCAGAGTCTCAGTCCCACTTTTTTCTTTCTTGTCCTTGTTTCTATCTCCTCCCTAGAGTTCTCCTTTTGCCATCTACCCACTCACCTGGGACTCCTGCCCTACAAGGCCCCCCGGGCTCCTCCCAGCAGCCCCAGGCCAGGGGGACTGTCATCTCAGTGCCTCCTGGGGGCGTCCGTCCCTTTGCCAGGTCCCCGCCCTCTTGCTTGGGGCATTGGCCCCAGACATTGCACATTGTCCACACCCACCCTTCGGCTGGTCCACCTCCAGGTACTTGCAGCATGTCTTGAAGAGGGGGCTTTCTGAGACCTGTCTGTCGATGTTTCCCTCTCTCTCCTCTCCACACCTGCAAGGGAAGGAAGTGACCATGTAAGTGTAGGAACAGGTCTGAGAAGGGAAATCAAATAGCTGGAGCTCCAGCCTGGATGCTGTGACCTAACACACACTCTCGGGCCAACGCCAATTCAACTGGGGGGACGTGGTGTGGGTGTGGAGATATTGGAATTCCCAGGACAAGGTATTTGAAGGCGTGGCCGTGGGGAGAATGGACCCCGTAGGTCACTCTATTTATAGATGAGACTGTGCCTTCTTTGTAAATGCTCTTGCTGGTGCCTTGGGGTGGGGGCGGGGAGCAGGGTTTCAGGCTGCACTCACCACAGGCTGCATTCAGTGTCATGGTTATTGAGGAAAGGAATTCCCATTCATTGAGCCCTTCCCACGCACCCGAGTCAGGCTGGGGGTTCCCCACAGTCTCCTTCAGTCCTCACACGGCTCTATAAATGAAGTTTGTTATCCCCATGTTACAAGTAAGAAAATGGAAAGTCAGAAGCGTTTACTAACTTCCCCACATCTACTCAGTTGGTAAACAGCAGAGGTGGGATTAACCTGGTGCTTTCAATAACCCAAGGCCTGTGTTTGTCTTATACACACTAGGCCCTGCCCCAGCTCCCCGCAGGGATGTGCACCTTCTTCATCACCTTTTGGGAAAGATCCTTCTTTCGCCACACGCTGAGCAGATTAGACTTGGAGACAGGTGTCCTGCAGGCCCTCCAGGATGGGTATCCTGGTCCTCGAGGTTCAGATTCTCCACCTGCTAGCAGGAAGTACAGCAGTTAATATTGTGAGAGCAGGGCCCTGGGCAGCCTTCAGCCTGTGGAGAAAAGGGGAAACGAATCTTGGAGAGCAAGTCTGAGTGATGGCTAACACCCATTTCTTCTCTGGTCTCGTTTGACCACTGAATACTGCAGCACATCTGGACCACATCAGCTTAGCTTAGTTTATTATACACTCACTCTTTCACTCTTTTCTCTTTTAATTTCACTGAAGTTATCAGGAGAACCAGTCATGTGGAATATACTGCTGTGTTTGCTGCAAGACCATTAGCATGTTCAGTGTCCATTACAACACCAAGCTCTCTGTTGGAACCCCTACGTGAGACTGTTCTTTTGGAACTTAGTGCCAGGAAAATATTACCTCGCTGGGGAATTTCAGTGCTGCTTTCTTTCTGATAAGGAGAGAGCTGTGATAGGTCTCATTTCCCTTTTGCGTTGGATGCTTAATCACAATTCTGTTAACCCTCCCAGCTGGCTGAATGGGTTCCTCTTTATTCCCTTGGCCCTGATTTTCTCTGTCTGCTTTGACTAGCCTCGCTGTACAGATCCCATTCCCAGTCCTTCTGCGAGGGAGGGGCTGCCAGTCCTTGCCCTTGGCGGGGCTGGCGGCCACACTGTGCTCCCCTTCTTCCCACAGGACTACATCGACACGGAGATGCTGCTCTGTGCAGAGAACGTGAACCAGGACCAGCTGCTCTCCTATGCCCGCGAGGCTGCAGATTTCGCCACCAACTACCAGCTGCCATCCCTAGACTTTGCTATGAACCACTATGAGCAGCCCGATGTGGCGATGTTCGACTTCACCTGCATGTATGCCTCGGAGAACGCGGCCCTGGTGCGCGAGCGTCAGTCCCACCAGCTGCTCGTGGCCCTGGTGGGCGACAGCTTGCTTGAGGTACCGCCAGCATGTGGGGCCCCCTCACTCCTGCCTGAAGAGAGATCCCCTGTTTGTGTTTGCCTGGCAACCTCTGCTATCACACAGCCAGGGGAGGGCAGACCCTCGGCCAATCAGCAGGACTCCACCAAGCCCAGCTTGGCCTCGGAGCCAGTCCTTCCACTAAATCCAGAGGAGCCCATGTGTCTGTATGGGCCAGAGAGCTTTCTCCTCCTCGGGGTGCTCCTGGGCTGACCTCTTTGTTGAAGTACAAACTCAGGGGGCCTGGTCCGAACTTCAGGGCATCCTTCTCAGAGCACATAGACCCTCAGCTGGGCCAAGATCTCTTCCTCATGTGGGTGGGTCTTTGTGGCCTTGCAACATTGAGGTCATGTAGGATGCAGAGAGGCATGTGGGCCCAAAGTCCAGCTCTGTCCATGACCTCCCTGCTCAAAAGGCTTCCCAGAAAATCCGCAAACGCTAGGATCCTTAGGTTACATAAATGCTTTCAGAAGGGATCTGTTTCCATCTGTAGGGGAACCACTAACCAAAATGTGTTGATGTGTTTATCCCAAGGTAAGCATCAAATCCCAAACTGTGCTGTGGGTGAGCACGGGCCAGTCTAGTTAGAAGGGAGTTTGAAGACTCGCCCTTCGCTCACCATGTTTGTGGACTACAACCTAAGCTCCTTGGTTAAGCACTCAGCACCTCACCCCACACTCACTTCTCAGTTTCTCTTCAGTACTCTGCTCTGTAATCACCGCTGCACCCACACCACACGGACCCTTCACCCACCAGGCTCTGCCATTCCCAGCCACCAAGACTTTGCCCACTATCTCCCCCACACACACATCCCCGCTAGTTCTACATGGATTAGAATCTGAATCCTATGCATTCTTTCAGTCAGCATAAATGCATCTTTTATGAATCTTTCCCCCTTTCCCTCCCCCCATGGTAGGAGTTTGCCTCTGCCTCTTTTGAGCACCAGAGAGGCCTGTGTTCTAGTCCCCTTTACCTAGGGCTTAGGTTGTAGATATTTGTATTTGTGATGAATCTTAGCAGTTGCCCAGTCACCTCTTCCCCGTCCCCACTACCCCCTCATCCTGCACCCCCAAGGCCTCACCTGGGTCTGGCAATGGGAGTGTGCTGGATGGAGCTGGATTGCAGGCTGGGAATTGTTAGAATCACCCCAAATGTCCATTTTTCTTTGCAGCCCTTTTGGCCCATGGGCACAGGCTGTGCCCGCGGCTTCCTGGCGGCCTTCGACACGGCCTGGATGGTGAAGAGCTGGGACCAGGGCGCTCCTCCGCTGGAGCTGCTGGCTGAGAGGTGAGTGTGTGGGCCGGGCTCCGGGCTGGGGCAGGAGAGGAGCACAGCTGGCTGCTAGGTGGCACCTGGATGAAGCCTCCGTCCCCTCCCACCTGCCTTTCCACACATAGCTTAATCATCGGGGTCCCCAAGGACATGTTCTCCATCACAATCTACCTCCTTCAGTGACTTTCTCTGGGGGCCAGGACCGTAGGTCCTCAATGCCAAAGAGAAATCCGGGGTAGTCCTAAAGTCGAGGTCCCAGCACTGTTCAGTTGCCTGGGACCCTAAAGAAGTTTGGGGGAAGTTGCCATGGGAGCACTGAGTGCCCCACCCTGTTGGGGACTGGTTCTCCGATCCCCCAGGAGAGCCTGGGCTTCCTCCCAGACCCCTGCTGTTGGCCACGTGGCTGTTCAGCTGGTGACCTGGGAGCAGTGAGGACTGGTGGGTGGGGACTGGCCTTGGCTGGTCTTGGGTGTGGCGGCCTGTGGTCATGGGGGATAGGCCACCAGAGCCCATGTGGCTGAGTGGCAGTTACAACAAAACCACAGGTCCCTGTGCTGCCAGCTCTGCCTGGGGGAGGTGCCAGCTTCTCCACCTCCCAGACTCCTTCCTGCCTCCTCTGCACCCCTTGAACCTCCCCCACTTTGCAGGTCTTAAGAACCACGAGGGTCAGGCTTTGCAGGGAAGGGTTATACAAACACATCTAAGGATCCCTTAAGAGCAGGAGAAGATGGGGGTGGGGACCAAGGCCTTAGGCTTCCAGAGCAATCCCAACCCCATGCCCTGCCTCCCTTCAGAGAAAGTCTGTACCGGCTATTACCTCAAACAACCCCAGAGAACATCAACAAGAACTTTGAGCAGTACACGCTGGACCCGGGCACGCGGTACCCAAACCTCAACTCCCACTGTGTGCGGCCCCACCAAGTAAGTCCTTCTCTGAGATCTCCTCTGGGTCCCCTGCACTGAGCGGTGGGAAGGAGGGGTCACCTGAAATCTCAGCACATCCCTGGGATGAAGGCCACCAAGGCCTCTGGGCCCTAAGGTGGCTCTAGGGGAGTCACAGAGTAATGTGGAGTCAGCACCTCTCTAGCCCACAGGAGAGAAATAGAACACATGTAAGTGGATATGCACATTTGTACATATATTTACCCACGTTTGTCACCATGCGTGTGTGTTGCTAAGTGACCTCCCTCAAACAATCTACTTGGCAAATTTGAGTCCTTTCCATCATCGTCCTAGAGTCCTCTGATTCTCTCCCATTGACTCAGAGCCTCTCAGTCAATAGCTCCAATAGTGGCTGTGCATTTTAAAAGTTAGCCCGTGACCTATATTTACACTTGAGTGCTTCCGCCTCTGGGTGGATAATTGTGGCCCATCACTCTGTGTCCCAGGTGGCCTGGGTTCCCTTGCTGAGGGTCCCAGTGGGAGAGGAAAGGAGAGGCCGATAGATACAGTGGTACCTCGAGATACGAGTGCCCTAACATACAAGATTTTTGAGATACGAGCCGTCGAGCGAGCGATTTTTGCTTTGATATACGAGCAACAGTTGAGATACGGGTAATCCCATGGATCGGCCGGCTGCACACGACCCACCAGTTTACCTCGACTCGAGCATCTCATAGTTTCCCACGCCTCAAGGTTACGGAACGAATTAAACTCAGATCTCGAGGTACCACTGTACTAAGTTGAGAAGGTCAGGTGCCGAGCCCCTGCAACTGGAATGTGGGGGGGAAGACTGGTGGGCAGCTGCGTGGTCTCTCTTGCTTGTAGGTGAAGCATTTGTACATCACGAAGGAGCTGCACCACTCCCCCCTCAAGAGGCTGGGCTCTGTGAGGAGATCCGTGGGCCTCTCCAGGCAGGGTAAGCCTCCCTCCCGGGTCCCCTGGGAGGGGCTTTGCAGGGAGGAGGCTGCCCGAGGTCACAGAGGGCCTGGGTGAGCTTGGCCTGGCCCCTCTCCTCTGCTCTTCAGTTTCCCCTTCTGTGAAACCAGGAGAGTGACACCCTAGGGAACAATCCATCAAGGCGTTCATTCGTGTTGCACGCTTGGCACGTTACAGTGAAATGCGGAATTACCTCCCTAGGACCTGCTCTTCTTTTCCTTTCATTTCCAGTCTGAGGTCTGCCTCCGCAGCTGGACCACAGGGTCCATGTACTCCACTCTTTTCTTGGTCGTCCAGGGCCTGGCACAGAGCTGGAGGGAAGGACTGATACAGGAATAACTCCCAGCACCCATCAGGCTTAACTCAGGTCACTGTCTTCCTTAAAGGCCTCTCTGGCCTCCAGTCACTCACCCAGACCTTGTGTCCTCTCTGCTTTAGGGATCACTCGTCTATCAGCCACCCCTCTTCTCTCCAGCACCTCGTGCCCCACTGCTGCCGCCCATCATTAGCCATGCTACACAAATGGGAGGGTTTTCCTGATCTTCCCTTGGCACAGTCCTTTCTGTTTTCCTGCAGTGCCTTCTTCTATCTGATGAATTGCTAGATACTTCTTTTTTAATATATTTTATTGATTTTTTTTTTACAGAGAGAAAGGGAGAGGGATAGAAAATTAGAAACATTGATGACAGAAAAACATCTATCAGCTGCCTTCTGCACACCTCCTACTGGAGATGTCACCACAGCCAAAGTACATGCCCTTGACCGGAATCGAACCTGGGCATGTTTGCAGGCTGACACTCTATCCACTGAGCCAAACCGGTTACGGCTGCTAGAAACTTTTTTAAGAAGCAGCTCAAATGTACCCTCTTTGTGCCTCTCTGTGGCAAGTCCTAACCCTGGCAGACACGGGGCAACCCTGCTCACATGCCCCCATCCCCCACCCGGCATCCTGCTTCTCCATCATTACAGCATCACATCATTGTCAGTTGCATCCGTGTCTGTCTTTCCACTGGATGAGATGCTGGCAGAGTCCTTATCGTCCCACCTCTGTTCAGAGGGTCTTTGGGACCTGCTGTAGGAGAGCATCCTGCCCTCCCACCATGCTCTCTACAGGGTCCCTTGCCTTGGCGTTATTCCCCATGTTCCCAGGCATGGGATAGTTAGAGAGTGGTCCCCAGGGGTCTCTGAGATTTCCCCAGAGCACCTCACTGTCTGTCTCCCATTACTGCAGAGTCAGATATCCGGCCCAGCAAGCTCTTAACCTGGTGCCAGCAGCAGACCGAGGGCTACCAGCACGTCAACATCACCGACCTGACCACATCCTGGCGGAGTGGCCTGGCCCTGTGTGCCATCATCCACCGCTTCCGGCCTGAGCTGATGTGAGTCTGGGGCCTGGTTGGGCCTGCCAAGCTCCTCACTGCCCATGGGGACCCTGGAGATGAGGAGAACCAGGGCTGTTCTTCTAGATGCAGAGTCTTCAGAACTTGGTTTAAAATTTCCCTTTGCATATTTTTGATTTGAGTTTTTTCTTAAGTTTGTTTTGTTTCCCCTTTGCTCTGATTAATCTGCCCACAACTGCTTTGATCTGTATTCCTAATATGTGACTCAGGCTCCGTGGTTACCCGTCTCCTGCCCCTCCATTTCTACATGTGGGAAATGTGAGCATTCCCACCATGGACCTCCACCCTTAGGCAGGAATTATGGGTAAGACCTAATTCTGGGGGCAAATGTGATGGGTTACAGCCCAAATAATTAGATCTGAGACCCAAATTGACTAACTATGTATCATTGGGCAAGCCACGTGCCTTCTCTGTTAGTTTCTTCATTTATAAGTTGGGAAATATTTCAGGTTCATTAGGGGAGAATGAATTATGTGAGTACCTTGTGATGTTGAAAGCACAATGCATCGATTGAACTTCTGTGTGTGGGTAACCTCACGCCCACGAGCAAAGGCATCCAAAAGGCTGAAAGGAAATCTACATAGAGGTTATCAGTTGATACCTGTAGGACTTGAGTTTGCCTTGAGAAGAGGGGTGACTCTTACTTATCACTTTACAGGTTATAAATCACTTGATTTTTTTTTTTTGACAAGAAGCCCATGTTAGTTGTATAAAGAAAAGAAAACAAACAAAAGAAAACTATCTAAAGGCAAAATAGCTCATGCATTTCCCAAAGTGGCAGACACCATTTTCTGACAGCCATGACATTCTCATGGCCCAAATCTGGACAGTGTTAGCTTCTTGTGGCTGAGGGTGTTATTTGGGACCGGGGCTGGGGTCATTGCTCCTTCACTCCCCCCATCTCTGCCTCCTCTCCCTGAGCTTCACTTTGTTTTGATTTTCCAGCAACTTTGACTCTCTGAACGAAGATGATGCTGTGGAGAACAACCAGCTGGCGTTTGACGTGGCCGAGCGAGAGTTTGGCATCCCCCCAGTGACCACGGGCAAAGAGATGGCATCAGCGCAGGAACCCGACAAGCTCAGCATGGTCATGTACCTGTCCAAGTTCTACGAGCTCTTCCGGGGCACCCCGCTGAGGCCTGTGGGTAAGCACCTGCTTTGGACCATGCTTCGCTCTGCCCTGGAGCCAGTTCTGCCCTGTGCTGCCTCTGGCTGCTCTTCACCCCAGTGTCTTCTGTTCTGGGCTGACACAGCCTTTCCTTTGACTTTGAGGCCAAACGGGTAGATTCCATACACACAGATCCATGTATGTAAGTGGGTCTGTGTGTAGGTGATGCATGAAGTCAGGGTCTGGTCTGCCCCTGGGTTGGCGGTCTCTGGTGGGACTGCACAGCTCCCCACCCAGGCCATTCACATCTTTAGTTGCTGGAGAAAATTATTTTGGAAGGACCTTATAGCAGTGACACCCCTGAACCCTTGGGTAACTGTGGCAGGATCCAAATCTCAGTCATACTTTTACTTCCTAACAGACTCTTGGGGCAAAAACTATGGAGAAAATGCTGACTTGGGAGTGGCCACATCATCCCTTCCTCACAACTATCTCAACCTCACGTTGCCCAGGAAGAGGACTCCACGAGTAAGTCGAGGCTTGGCTTTCCTTTAACTGCTTTTATGCACATGGAGGGGGCTGGAGGATTGGAGAATGTCCTGCTCTTGGTCTGTGTCTGCTGATAAATCACACAGAAGGCATGAGTAAAACTCCGTTGAGTGTTCTGGAAGTTCCCTGGCACTTTGATGACTTATAAGCCTTTACAGGAAGCCCTTGCGGATCAGTGAGGCCTCCCAGGTGCGGAGGAGAGACAGCTTCTCATTTGGTTGGGCAGCTTATTTAGATCAGGAACACAGGGGCCATTGAGTGGCAGGGCGGTGATGCTACATTTACACATCCTGTTCTATTCATTTTTCTATTCATTCATTCAATGAATGTCCATTGGGCCCTACAGTATGCCAACATTAGGGCTGAACTTTTTGTTAGTTTTTGACGAGGGGAGGAAACGGACAGAAATGACTACTATGTGCTCCTTGCCTTTGAAGAGCTCTGAGCCCCCTTTGAAGAGTTCCCAAGCTCCCCTGACCTATGGAACACTGCCTGTCTCAGTACTTTTTTTCACAGTGCTCCTCAGTCAAAAGAAACGCCTAGGAGTTCCATTTGTTCAGTAGTTCAGTAGTGAAATTCAAATATCTTATAAGGGCATTTTGCAAGGTCTACAGCAGACTTCACCATGTTCCCCTAGAAAATCTAAGTACCCAGTGGCTCCTCTGTGAGTTAACTGAGGCCATGGGATGCCTTGGTACCCAGTTTGGGAACGATGGGCCTAATGAGAAATAATTGTATCTGAGTGATGGCATCTCTGGGGAAGGGATGATACAAGTTGTCTTGCTTATTATGCTCATTGTACAGATTTTAAAGAGGGGACCCAGACGTGTTAGGTGGCAAGTCCTGGCCCAGGGCTCGCCCTGGCACTCAGCCTATGGGAGCCTCCCCCCACTTGGCAGAGGGTGCAGGCCTCTGCCTGTCTCAGCCTCTCTCAGTTGCTGACAGTCATGCCATGTCCTGCGTCCCCTCCACCCAGGGCGTGGCCAGGGCCCGGTGGCCTCCCTCCTTTCTTTCAGCTGCCTGAACAGTGGTCACTTTTTCCATGGAGGCCTGTGATTCCCGGAATGTTGCAAGGAGTTGTTGGGCTAACTCCAGGAGCTGTGTAGGATTCTTCCCCACACCCCGTCTACAGAGAGGGTTGGGTGAGCCAAAAGTGAGGGTTGGAGAGGAAGGTGCACAGGTCTGCCAGGGTTTTCAGCAGAGCTCTGTCTGTTCTGCACCCCAGGGCTCCCCATTCAGAAGTTCCGTGTGAGGGCTGCATTGCCCACCACATGTCCCATGAGTGAAAGCTGTCCTCTGGATACCAGCCATAGGCATGTTCCCACCTGGCCAGTCGTGTTTCCTCTGAAGCCCAAGGACTCCACTCTGGGCTGCCCCATGCAGGCAGCCAACGCAGCCTTTCCACAAGCCCTCGGGCCAAGCGTTCACCACCTTCTCCATTCACCTGGTTTCTCCCACCACATAGCCCACAACTGGAAGAGCAGAGGGGGCTGGATTGGAGTTTAAACCTCTCACTCACCACACCTCTGTTTACCGAGTGACTGAATTGAAAGGGTCTGGCCAGGCGGTGGGGATAGTCAGAAGTCAGCAGTCAGCAAGGCCAGCCAGGACCCCGACAGCTGCTGGGCCCTCGCTCCATGTTCCGCTGACTCTGCTAGGAAATGCAGGAGAACAGGTGTGAATCGTGGCTGGGCTCCTCCAGCGTGTGCCGTGGGATGCTCCTGGGCTGGCAAGTTAACAAGGCCAGTGGGTCACATACCTCTTTGGTCATCACTGAAATACCCCAGCATATTGTCCACTAATCAATACCTGAGCAGTGATCAGACCACACGGAAAGTACCTTCTCCCCATTCAACCACACGTCTTCTTGTATCTGGACACTTTTTTGGTTTGGGGAACCAATTTGCAATGCTCTTTGGGCTTAACATCTCTCACAAGTTTAGTCCACTCCCATTTCCCGGGGATGGACACAAAGGATGTCCACCCGATTCAGAAAACGGCACTCACATAGGGGCTCCACACAGTCAACTGGAAGCTCTCAGCACAATTAAGAGACCCAGCCCTCAACACCCCGGCTCATGAGCCCCTTTGGCTGAGAGAGGCAAGCCAGGACTCACTGGCCTGATTCTACTCCGCAAGTACACACAGTATCTGCACACAGAGGTGCATCTGCACTCACCCTCACCCCCTCTTCTATCCCTCTCTGTCCCTCCCACTCCTCACCAGCTGCCAGAGGAGCACTGAGATATGGGAACGTAATAACTCGTGCTCGTTCACAACACGGCATCTTAATCTGAAGAGATTTCACTGTTTCTCTGCTGAGCCAGTCTTTAAAGCCTCTCTCCCCCCAGTTTCCACTGCTAGTGTTATATTTGCCTCTCATCCCTAAATCTGCTCATGTCAAAATCTCAGCAAGACGGACCAACATTAGGCCAAATGAGACTTTTCCTCCCCAAGGACCTTGTTGACATTTAGAGAGAGTGGTGTTCCCATCCACCTGCCACGAGGTGGTCCCTCGGTGTGTGGGAGCTATGGGGTTGTCGGGTCCAGGCCTGTGGAAAGAAGAACGTGAGGTTCTGTTTTCCTCTTACTACACCTGGGGTCTGCTTCTGCTCATCTGCCTCTCATCCTGGTCAGCATCAAAAGCCTCTGGGCAAGCAACAGTTCCAGGGGACTCCAGGGCTCTTGTCACCTTGCAGCGCAGGTGACACCTGAACATATGTGGTCCTTGTCCTCGTTCTCCTAGGCCTGCCACGTGGGGGTAATGCCTGCATTGATGGCCACTTCATCCATTACTTGCGTCACATGTGACGTATGCACACAGGAGGCCTGATCTTTTCTCCATTCTGAGCCCACTCCTTGGAGGACAGCACACATAGAGGTGGTTACTTGTCCATGAAAAGCCCATCCCAGAAGCGGGTTAGTGGACCCAGGATGCAGATCCTGCTCAGCTGGCTGATTCTGACCCAGGTCTTCCTCCAGCACTGGTCCCTGATAGAATGGCATGCACATGACCTGTGGGGCGTTTGAGTCAACCTCCCAAGGCTCCTCTCCATGAGTCTCCTGCACAAATACAATGCAAAGAGCCAGGGGTTGCTATGGAGGAAAGTGCTTCCTGCCATGGCCGGGTTCACTCAGTAGTTAGAGCGTTGGCCCGAAGACTGAAGAGTAGCAGATTCAATTCCAGTCAGGGGCACGTACCTCAGTTGCAGGCTCGTTTCCCGGCACTGGTT
Organism: Lasiurus borealis; assembly: GCA_004026805.1. Taxonomy (NCBI): domain Eukaryota; kingdom Metazoa; phylum Chordata; class Mammalia; order Chiroptera; family Vespertilionidae; genus Lasiurus; species Lasiurus borealis. The sequence continues at coordinate 7,771 of PVJN01030342.1, read as the reverse complement.
GGGGTGAATGTGCGAGGCAGCCAATTGATGTCTCTCTCTCACATCAGCGTTTCTCTCTGTCTCTCTCCCCGGCTCTCTTCCACTCTCTCTAAAGAATCAATGGAAAAAACATCCTCTGGTGAGGATTAACGAAACAGTTTTTAAAATGTGCTTCCTCCTTCCATATGTTCAACACACACTAACTGAATGCCTATTTGATATTGAGTTCTCTCCTCTAGGGGTAGAGCCCTGAATAAGACAAGCAGGACCCTGCCCAGGGAAGCTCACCTGCTAGAGGGGCTTCTGAAGTTCCTCCCACTCCCCTTCCCCACCTCCCCTCCCAGAACCACCACCCAGCAGCCAAAGCTCCTGGCGAGCTTCCTAGTACTTCTCAGTTGAGAGATTTGAAGAAGGTTTGGGAGAGTCCAGAGGACCAGGTCCTAATGTGGCACACAACCCCCGTATGCGCTCCTCTTCCCCTCTCCCGCAGCGCCTGTGGTTTGCAGGCTGATCTCTCTTGTCCTCTGTGCAACCACAGCCGGAGGTTCTGAGCCGATTTACTGCATGGCAATGCACGTTGAAGCCAGGCAGACATGTCTTTGGATCTGCTGGAGTGTTTAAACCTCTCAGGAAGTTTCCTTGGCTTGTCTGCAAGATGATTATAATAACAAGCATTGCATTGCTGTGACAACACCGTCAACAAATGCACGCTGCAGGCCTGACACATTCTTTGGCACATGAAAGGGGCTCCGTAAGCGACAGGCCATGCCCTTTGTAAGTACTGCTCAAATAAAGACGCTCGTCTTCTGAAAAGATGAGTGAAGCTAGCTGGATCGAACTATTGATTTGGTACCACAACCATGGCCAATGTAGCACTTAGAGCATCGGGAACTGTTTCCTGCAGATGGCATTTGCCCCCTGCATCGCCTTCTAAGGAAGGTGGGGAATGTGCTCTCATCCCAGTGAGATGGGGAGACTTGGAGGTAGGGAGTTTCAATTGCAATGCCATGTAGGTGGTGAAGGTCAAAGTCAGAACTGGAATTCTAAGTTCTGCTAACTAGCATTAACCTCAGTGAAGGTGTCTAACACACAGTACTTCATGTTGTAAGAAGTGTTTTGCATAAATGATTTCATTAATCTTTACACCAGTTATGACCGTGTAATATCCTATAGTAGAAACTGAAGGTGGAGAGGTTAGCTGATTTCCCTAAGGTCACACAACCAGGAAGTAATTCGTGTCAGAACTCAAACCAACGGTTCCTTTCTACATTGCTAATAAAGAACAGACTCTTTGGCATTGTCACTGGCCATCTTTCTAAACCTCATGGCAACCACCCTTTTCAACCAGGTCATTTGCCTGCAATGACTGGTCTCCCTTCCTATGACCCAGATCTTAATTTCTCCACAATTAGGTTATACCAGCTAACTAAATACAAAGTTTGTTTACTTTGAGCTAAATTCGTATTAAGTCAGGCTATATGGGAACATGATGATTTTGTGCTGATGAAATAAATGATCAGATTGGGATGTATATGTCTATTTTTTTTTTTTAGTGGAGATACCAATTAGTTTAATAAATGATTTTTTGGTGTACAGAATCTTACAAATCACTAGGAAATCATGATTTAAAAAAAAAGTTCAGGTGAAAGGGGTGGAAAATATTAATAGGAAAAGAAAATGAATTACTGGTTTATTCTCATGTTCTATCTGATTGGCACAATAAGTATTTTCTTTCTCCTTGCAACCCAATTCATTGTAGAATAAAATAAAGCCCAAGGAGATGGAGGTGCTGGGGTAACTTTAGTTCCCAAATAGAGATATACAGATAAGAAAAAAAATAACATCAACGTCTAGATTTGTGTTTTCTCCACCACCGTTTTGTTTTAACCTAGCTCCTCGTTGCTCACTTCTTCTCCCCACAGACCATGTTACTGTCCCGTGGGTCAGGCTGAAGCAGAGGAGCTTCACCCACTTCCCCCGAAGGAATTGGGGTCTTCTTAGGTGCTGCTGCTGCACACACTTCCCCCAGAGGTGCTTTCTGTGGGCCTGCAGCTAACTCTGGGTTTGGACCTAGACAGGCTCTGGTTGTTGGAACAGTCACACCCACGGCTGTTGAATGCAAAAGAGAGAATAACATGTTTTGTTCTTTGTGGGAGAAGCCACGTCCTCATTTAAGATGGAAAAAAAACAAGCAAGCAAACAAATAAACAAACAAACAAAAAAACACAATAGAAAACCCAAAGATGCCTCACCGCATGTTCCTGCTGGGTGGGCAGGACAGTCCCAGGCCAGCAAGGCATTCACAGGCTGTGGAGCTCAGGCCAGACAGCCTATGCCTCTAAGACCCAACGCTGTTGCAAATAGGTCATCTGTTTCTCTTGGTGTTTGCCCAAGCGTTGGGCCTGAAATAATTTCCATTCACAGAATAATGATTTATTGGGAGCTGAGGAGAATGTGGGAGGGATGGGAGGACCCTTTGATCTGCTGGGTTCTTTTTGTTGTTTTTGTTTTATCCCTGGGTCAACTTTCTAAGCAAATATTAATGACTAAGCTCTGGTTGATCTCATCTTTGAAAATATTGAAGAAACTGGTAAATATGGGGAGGGGTCAGGAGTAAGGGAGAGTGTAAGAACTCAGGAAGCAGGTGCTTTCTGTTGGAAGCCAGTGAGCACACAGCAGACTGTGCTAGAGACTGCAATGATAGTATTATTACTGTTGCTATTGTGTGGTATATTAGCATTTCTTGTAATAACAACCAAATTATTAGTGTTGTTCCAGAACAACTGGGAGGTAAAAGAATCTTCTTGTGACTGGGCAAGTTTAGGATGTGTAGGGCTGAGGGGGCGGTATCCCTGGGTCGGAGGGGAGAGAGTGGCCAGCCGCCTTGGCTGCTGCATCTGAAGTGGAACAAAGGCTGGGATTTGATGTGGGCCTGCTGTCGAGAGCCCTCTGAGGGTGAGGAGACTCCCTGCAGGTGGGAGACATAGTCATGGGGTGGTTCTGTGGTCCTCAAGGGGCTAGCCACTTGGAGATGGCCCCAGCTAGAGACTGTGGTAGAGAGGTTTAACTTCATTGTCAAGAATGGACTCACTGCCCTAGCTGGTTTGGATCAATGGATAGAGCATTGGCCTGCGAACTGAAAGGTCTCAGGTTCGATTCCAGTCAAGGGCACATGCCCAGGTTGTGGGTTCGATCCCCAGTGGGGGACTTGCAGGAGACAGCTGATCCATGATTCTCTCTCATCATGGATGTTTCTATCCTCCCCCTCTTCCTTCCTCTCTAAAATCAATAAAAATATATTTTAAAAGAAAGAAAGGAAGGAATGGAGGGAGGGAGGAAGGAAGGAAGGAAGGAAGGAAGGAAGGAAGGAAGGAAGGAAGGAAGGAAGGAAGGGCTCACGCTGCAGTGTGCAGGGGAAGTACTAAGTCAGCCCTCACACCCGGCCCGCCCATAGTATCAGCACACCCTGTACAGTTCCACTCGTTCCTTTGAGACACCAGCCTGACAGTGGGTGCCCATTGTGGTCCTCGCAGAGGTGATGTGATGGGCTCGGGGACCGCACGTTTCTCTGGGTGTAAATGTCCAGATTGGGGCAGCAGAAAGTAGGCTGTAAAAGGCTATTGGTAGGGCAAGAACGTAATTTGTTGTCTAAACCAGGATGCTTCTGAGGGTGAAAGGAGGCACTATGACGATGCCGGGGACAAAAAGCAATGAACTGCACAGTCCTGGGCACACGGGCTGTACCCTCGCTATAGGTTCAGACACAGTTAAAACATCTCCCACTGGTAGCTGGGGTGGTGACTGAGTGGCCGCCACATTCCCGGGCAGCTGCTCTGAGCCCCAAGAATCCTGCTCCTGAGGTGAGCCTGCGTCACCTCCCTGTCAGAGTTGGTCTCAGGGGCTTCAGCAGGCCTAAAGACCGCTCCCTGAGACCGAGGGCACATTCCCAGCGGGGATGATCTCTGCCCTATCACAGGGGGTCTGTGCTTTGGGATATGTCCGCTGGATGCGTCCCCTTCTGACAGACACTGACTCCCCAGGTGGAATGAGGCCCCGTCCCCTGTCCCCTGCGCCCGAACAGAATTCTGGGTAGCCTTAGTCCCGGTGCAGGGTAGGGCATGTCCATCTGTCTCCTGGGCAGGCAGGGCTGCAGGTCCAGTGCTGGCCCAGGGCTGTCAGTGGATCCGTGGTCCTTGAGGGTCCTTAGCTCACGGTGCTATCTTGGCTTTTGCAGGTGGACAACCAAACGGAAGAGAATAACGACATGAACAAACGGAGGCGGAGAGGCTTCAACAGCCTGCGCGAGGTTCGTGCGCACAGTGTCGGTTTCAACAGAGGCTCCTGGCCTGACAGCTCGTGGCCACAGGCCCGGCCGCCCTGGCCTCCTTGCTCTCCTCTCTCTGGAGCTGCTCAGTCCCCAGCTTGACTTGGTAGAAAAACAGTCGAGTTCTGGCCCTCGCTCCGCTTCTTACTAGCGCTGTGACCTTGAGAAACAGAGCCTGCCAGGGTGGGACTCCCATCAAGTGACACATTTGATGAAACCTGGCAAGGTTTTTAGAAATCATATAAGATGCAACATGCGGGGCCTGACCTAGGGCACCTATATGTAATCACTATCAACAGTGAGCAGTGCGGAGGCACCAGCTGTCTGGCTTTTCTCCCCATCCTTGTTTCTGCCTTTCCTGTTTTCTGCACTTTGAGTCTTTAAGGCCAATGTCCCAGTGCCCGCAAGTGCCACCTTCTGGTGACAGGAGAAAGTTACAGGCTACTTTGTCAAAACCAGGCACGAATCTCTCTCCTGCTCCTGAAAAATTGATCAGCAGAAAAAGAGGGTGTCAAGCTCCGCTTCCCTGGGGCAGCTCTTTAAAGAGACCTGAGATATGCCTTTATTAGAATAGGCCGTTCTAGTCTCACCAAAGCAAGTCCAGGTGGTGTCAGTGAACTGCGGGAGGCTGGCCCTAGCTTCCTGACGGCTAAGGCCACGATTATGACACAGAGGCACGTGGGGTCACTTGTATAGGACATTATACTTGAGTTATAGAACTTAGAAAAGACTTCCGTCTTAAATGTATATATTTTTTATGTTGTTTTTGTGTCTGCGATATGCTTCATGTGGAAGCCTTGACCTGGATCAGCACCCTGGTCCTCGCAGATGAACTTTGTAACGAAGAGAGCCACCAGGCCCGCCAGGGGAAAGAGGGGCTGCCTATGGCTCAGCCCATTTTGGGGGATACTTGAAGGGAAACGCTGATAAAGCCTGCACTTCCATTCATGACTTAAAATGTGCTCAAACGCATTTTGGATTTATGGAAAAACAACACTGATCCACTGAGTTCCAATCACCCTTGTCTGAACCACTCCAACTTCTCTGGGGGAATCCCTTCAAGAATTACTGCTATGAGCCAGAAGCCAGCAAACGGGGAAAAGATTGAGAGGAGGAAGTGGAGGCTGAGAGGCAGAAGAGATGTCCGTTTCCCTGGTTACTGGGCTTGGCTCTCGCCTGTGTGCCTGGGATTTGCTCTGGCCTCTACCTTAGAAGCATCTCTTGCATGCACTTTGCCTCAGGTGGCTGCCTGCTCCTGCCTCTCATGTGTGCCTTATTTGTGGAGCTGTTTGTGCTCTTTTTGTTGACGGCAGCACAGCGGTGGGCCAGCTTTTTTCTTTTTCTTTTTTTTTTTTTTGCTTCCAAGTCAAATTTAACCAAACCATAATTCTTTCTCCATTCTCACTACTCTAAGTGTGGGCCCAGACCCGGCAGGATCAGCATCACCTGGCAGCTGGTTAAAAATGCGGAGTCTTAGGGCCCACCCCGGACCCACGGGAGCCCAAACCTGCTTTTGAAGGAGCCCCTGGTGATTCATGTCTGGGAAGTGCTGTCTGCATGACCCAGCATCCCGGGGACTTTGGCCTTGTACAAACAGTGACCTCCCTGGTAAACTCGCCCTCTTTGCACTCCAGGCTGGGTTGCTGTGCAGTCACACTTCCCACTTCAAAGTGGGGAGTGACTCCAGTGGTGTTTGTCCAGCACTTCAGGGCGGCTACACCGGCAAGGTTTCCCACGGGGCTGCGGCTCTTCGGGACCTGTTAAAAAACAACAGACCGTAGTTTGCTGCTTCGCCGGAATCTCTTTATTGTCCTGAGAATGTCTGTCCCAGAGATTTGTTGTCTTCTGGGAAAGCAGACTGCCCACTGGACACAACAGTGCCATTTTCACCCCGAGGCCTGTGGGAGCAGATTCTGTGGATAGGGGACATGCCGGCAACACTGGTCCTTTTCCAAATTTTATTTGTGACAGATGAGCTAAAGAAACCTTACATGGAACTCCGTGTGTGTATGTATTAATTGATTTCAGAGAAGAAGGGAGAGGGAGAGAGAGAGAAACATCAATGATGAGAGAAGATCACTGATCAACTGCCTCCTGCCAGCACTGGGGATTGAGCCTGAAACCCAGGCATGTGCCTTGACTAGGAATCGAGCTATGACCTCCTGGTTCATAGGTTGATGTTCAACCACTGGGCCATGCCCAATGTCTCACCCATCATGAGTCATGTGGATATCATGTACCCTGGTATAAAGCACTGAGAGGAGCCCTTCGTGTTTGTGGCATCCTTCTCCAAAATGCATAACCCAGTCTAACCACAAAAAAAGATCAGAGCACCCGGGATTAAGGGACGAGAGCTGATCCATCCCCTTTGAAACTGTCAAAGTCATAAAAGACAAAGATATGTGGAGAAACTGTACAAATGGGAGAGAACTTCGGAGAAATAATGAATTAATCCAATGTAGGATCCTGGATTGTATCTCGGAACCAAACGAGGAAGCGTGTGGAAAAACTGGCCTAGTCCAAATCGAGTCTGTAGGTCATGGTGTCACGCCAGGGTGGATTTCTTTGTTATGGTGACAGTATCAGGATTGCTCCCCATGTTACCAGTCTGAGCAGCTGGGTGAAGGCACTGCAGGAACTGTCTGTGCTGTCTTTGTTGTTTTTCCGTAAATCCAAAATTATTTCACAATTAAAGTTTGTTTTTAAATGGTAGCACCAACAGAGCGGGGCAGGTTGGAATTGGGAGTGGGGTGCCGAGGAGGAAGGAGGAAGATGCCCAAAGCTTGTGCCTGATGGACATTCCTCTTGCTCCCTACACACACACACACACACACACACACACACACTCGCTCACACTCACAATCACACACACACACCCGCCTCTGCTGTTCATCTCTTGAGAGCCACAGGATGTATTTAGAAAATGATTTTGCTCACTGCTTCATTATTATATTTGACTTTTTGTGTGTGTGTGATAACCATGTAAAATATGTTATGCTCCCATTTTACAAATGTAGAAACTTTAGGGAAGTTCATTGTCAAGGTCACTGGGCTGGGAAGAGAGGATGCAAATCTTAACTCTCAGGCTCCCAAGCTTTGGCTGTGTCTGTCCTCAGGCATCGCCTGCTGCTTGTGCCTCTCTTCCTGAGACCATGGAGGCCTCCTTCTTCAGGCAATTAGTCCCCTGTCTCCTCAGCTCCCGGTCCCCTCCCTGACATCTGGGTTCTGGGACCCAACCACTAATGCACAGATTTGGACTTTGCAGCGGTCAGCCTTTTCCAGCCGGAGTTTGGGCTCCAGTCAAGAGGGCAGCATCAGTAAAGAAGGTGGAAATCAGAACAAAGTCAAGTCCATGGCAAGTCAGCTGCTGGCCAAGTTTGAGGAGAGCTCTCGGAACCCTTCGCTCCTGAAGCAGGTGAGTCCCATCACGTGCTCACCTGCAGCCTTCTCGGTGACCAGAACTGAGAA